>CM050522.1:1885344-2110344 GCA_027563665.1 Antrozous pallidus
CTGCATAGGAACAATGGCCCCTGTAAGCACCTGTCTGGGAGAAAGCTGCCCCCGAGTTCTTGCCCTGATGCCAGACAATTCAGTTCCTCTCTATGTCTCTGGTTCCCGAAATGCCACCATCCAGCGATGAGCTCAGAAGCATCATGTCTGAATAATTCCATGTGCCAGCCCTTCGAGAGGGACTGTCTGGGACTCCAGCAGCTTCCATGTCACTCAGCACAATCCTCACTGGTTTTTACAGTCTGAAGTTATGGAGACTTCTCTTCCCAGCTCTGGAACCCTGAACTAGGTGTCTGGTGTTGGAGTGGGACCCCTTAATTCTCAAAGGAGGCCTTCACAGCAGAGATATCCCTCCTGATTAAAAACACATCACACATGGGTATCAGACCATCCTGATACCTCCACCTCCTCCCTCTCCTATCAGTCTCCATGTCCTTTCTTCTTTACTTCTCTAGTTATAGGACTTCCATTCATCCAGGTTTCAGGTGGTTCTGAATGATGGTTGTTCTATATTTTAGCTGTAATTTTGATGTGGTTGTGAGAGGCAGCAAGTACTGGTGGCATTTACTTGCAACACCATCTTGGTTCTTTGCATTTCAGGAAGATTTTAATTACGAAGTCTATTTATTTAATGTTATAGGGCTGTTTATGTATCTATTTTTCTTATTGCTTGTGGTAGTTTGTAATTTTAAAGAAAATTAAAATTACATTTCTTCTAAGTTGTTGAATGTATGAGCATGGAGTTTTTTGTAGTATTTACTTGTTATTTTAATGGGCAAGGGATCTATTGTGATCCCTGTCTTTTAATTTGACATATTTTTATATCTTCTTTCTTTATCTTTGCAATAGTCATTTGTCACATTTATTGACTTTTTTGTCAAAAAAATTTTGTTTTAGTAATTTTCTCTCTTGTTATCATTTTCATTGATTTCTGCTTTTATTTTTTTCCTTAGTTCTGCTTGCTTCATTGTTGTAGAAACCTTACTTCCATTGAGATCCCCTTTTCCAGTCTTCTGAGCCGGGAACTTAGGTACTGATTGATCCACTTCTCCTTTCTAGCCTGAGCATTTAGTGCTGCGACTCTCCCCGTCAGCACTTTGTCAGCTAAACACCCTAACTGTGATGTGTAGGCTTTTCCATTTCATCCATGCAGTTTTTATTCTTTAATTTCCTTTGAGTCTTCTTCTTTGACCTATGAATCATTTAAAAGCGTATTGTTTAATTTCCAATTATTTGGAGATTTTTCTGTTGTCTTGTAGTTACTGCTTTGTAACTTGATTCTCTGTTTGATTTCAGTTATTAAATCGGTGACCTCAGGCATGGTCTTCATGGTGAGCGCTCCACGACCACTTGCCCAGAATGTTGGATGGAGTGCTCTATAAATGCCAGAGCAGGAGCCCCGTGGTGGTGTGCATTCCTCTGTGTCCTTGCGAATGTTTTCAGTTGTTCCAAGTGGGGTTTTGAAATCCCAGTTGCGAATTTGTCAGTTTCTCTTTTCATCTTTATCAGTTTTTGCTTTATGTTGCTTTGAAACCCTGCTCTGTGCTGCATATGTACTTTGGATTGTTATATCTTAATGGATTGATTCTTTATCATTATATAGTATCTACTTTTGTTCCTAATAATTTCCTCCCTCTCTGAAGTTTATTTGTGTTATTATAAGTAACTCTTGCTTTTATCCTAATTCATAACTGCATGATATACTAGTATAATTTTCATCCTTTTAGTTCCTATTTACTTATTATTGTTACTTTTGAAGTCATTTTCTTATACTGCATATAACTGAGTTACCCGTTATCTACTCTATTTTTTATAGTTGTAATTTTTCCCATCTTTACTGAGGAATAATTGACCTCTACCTTTTAACTGGTGTATTTACAAATTATATTTAAATTAATCATTGATGTGTTAGAGCTTTAGTCTACCATTTTAATATTTGTTTTCTATTTGTCCAGATTCTTTTTCATTTCTCTGGGGTTGTTATTCTTGCTATCTTATGAGTTCCTTGAACATTATTGAGCATTGGGTTTTTCTTTATTTATAATTTTTACACCATTTTGTATAGTTTGATTGGTTATTGCTCTAGGAGTTTCCTGACACCTCTGTGATTGATCACCTCCTGTGGTCTCGGTGCTTCACCCTTTGAGTGCAGTGTGGAAACCTTACTTCCATTTAGGTCCCTTTACCTTCCCACTTTTCATATACAGTTGTCTTAAGTGTTTTCATTACATACATTCCACACCATTTCAAATGATGTTGTAATTTGAACTTCAAACACAAAGTATAATTAAAGAAACTAAAGAGGTAGCCTGGCTGTGTGGCTCAGTGGTTGAGCATTGACTTATGAATCAGGAGGTCACAGTTCAAGTCCTGGTGAGGGCACATGCCCAGGTTGCAATGGGAGGTGTGCAGGAGGCAGCCAATCAGTGATGTATTCTCATCATTTATGTTTCTATCTCTCTCCCCCTCTCCCTTCCACTCTGAAATCAATAAAAAATATATTTGAAGAAACTAAGAGGTAAAGACTAGTCTGTTATGTTCCCCTCTATATTTCCTCATTCCATTGTTCTTTGCCATTTTCTGTATTTACCTGCTCAGGCTACCAGAAGAAGTACTCCAGACCGGGCAGTCTAGACAACAGAAAGCTATTCTCACTCGCCTGGAGGCTGGGAGGCCCACGTGTGGGAAGGTTCCGTTCTCCTGAGGACTCAGTCCTTGGATTGCTGATGGCAGTGTGCACTTCTCTCACATGGCCTTTTTTGTATGCACAGACTCCCTGTGTCTCTTCCTCTTCTAAGAAAGACACCAGTCTTATTAGGGACTAGGGTTCCCCCACCCTTATGTCCTTTATTAACCTTAATTTCCTCTTTAAAGTTTCTATCTTCAAATATAGTCTCATTGGGGTTTCAACATGTGGATTTTCAGGTGACACTTTTCAATTCATAACATTAAAAAAATATAGTTGGGAGCTTCCTTTAGTCAACCTTTAAAGGTGGGTCTGCTAACCAATAAATTCTCTTAATTTTTCTTTATCTGAGAAGTCTGATTTTCCCTTCATTTTTGAGAGGTAGTTTCGCCAGATACATGATTCATGGTTGGCAGTTGTTTTAATAGTTGAAAAATGTGCCATTAACTTCCAGCCTTTATGGTTTCTGATAAGAGATCTGGTGTCTATAACTTGGCCTTCCTCTATAGGTAATGCATCACTTCTCTTGCTCTCTTTGTTCTTTTAGCTTTTCCAAAGTTTAATGATGATGTGGTTTTCTTTGAGTTTATTCTCTTCGGTTTCACTCACCTTCTTGAATCTCTAGTTTTGTGTCTTGCTAAATTTACAAAGTTCTGAACCATTATTTCTTTGAATGTTTCCGGAACACCCTCATTCTCTTTCCTCTGGGATGCCAGTGATAGAATGTTAGATATTTAGTTAGACATGTGTTTCACAGATCCCAGGAGCTCCATTTTTTTTTTCTGTTTGTTCAGAATGAATAAATTCTACTGATCTGTCTTCAGGTACTTATATTACCCCTGTCATGTCTACTCTACTATTGAGTCCATGGAGTGAATTTTAAAAGTTTTAGTTACTGTATTTTTCAGTTCTATAATTCCCCTATGACTGCTTAATATAACTACTACTTATTTGTTGAGATTTTCTATTTTCTTCATTTGTTTCGAGAGAAATTGTAATTATTTATTGAAGCACTAGAGGCCCGGTGCACAGGCAGGGTCCCTAGGCTTTGTCAGCATTAAGGGCCAATTAAGCTCCCCACCTCCACATCTCTTCCTTCCATCACTGCCTAAATGCCACCACCATGGGTTGCCCCTGCCTCTGGGCCTCCCCATCGCTGCCTCCTCCTCCTTCCCTCGCTCCCTCAGTGCCCTGCCGCTGGTCGCCCACCTAGCTGCCTCCTGGTAGTCAGCGCACATTTTAGCAAGCAATCAAACTCCCAGTCTCACAGTCAAAATCCTGAGGGAGTTCATGCACGGGTGGGGTCCCTCCACCTGGCCAGCAATAGGGGCTGATCAGGGCCATCTCGCCCAGTCCCGATCACAGCCATTCGGGGGACCGTGGGAGGGCTCCAGGTGACCCCATGTCACCAGTCCCGATTGGCCAGACCCCAGCAGCAAGCTAACCTACTGGTCAGAGCATCTGCCCTCTGGTAGTCAGTGCACATCGTAGTGACCAGTCAACCACTGGGTCGGACACTTAGTATATTAGGCTTTTGAATACTAGTATATAGATTACAACTATTTTAAAATCCTTGTGAAATAATTTCAACATCATATTCAACATTAGTGTTGGTTGACTTTTTTCTCATTATAGGTGTGGTTTTCTGGTTCTTGGTATACTGCATGAATTTTTATTGTATCCTGGATGTGTTTGTTATTATTATTTAATGCTATTTATCTACTGAGCCAAACCGGTTTCGGGTATTTAATGCTATTTAAATCCTCCATGTTGGCAGGCAATAGCCCCTGTTAAGTGCTGTGTCTAGGTTCTGGCCCACTTTTGTGGACTGTGGTTCCAGCGACCATTCAGTTTTTGGAGCCTTTGCAGCCCTGTTCTGGGCAGCCCCGCTCTGCTGGCATCTTCAGGCTGTCACTTGGTCCACGCTGGTGCTGCCTACAGAGGAAGGAGGTTTCCCAGGGCCCCCTGGTGCTGCCAGTCCAGCTTCTGCCATGGGAAGTGGGAGGGGTCGAAGCCATGGGTCTGTGTCTTCTCATGCTGATGAGTGCAGGGTGGGGAGATGCCAGGTGGGCGATGTTGCCCTCACTGGATCAGCCCCCCAGCATCGCCCAGGTCAGCTCAGCAGGGCTTTGAAGGCCAAAGGGCTCCTGTGGTGCCCATGGTCAGATGGGCTCTGTCAGGGTTCCCCTTTGGCAGGCCTCTGTTTTTCTTTTTTAACTACAGTACCAACGGCCTTTTATCGGCTGGAAGGGGAGATGGAAAAGGAAGGGATGCACGGCTCTGGCTCCTGGGCAGCTTCCCGGACTTGGCTGCCCTCCGGCTGGCCAGGCCTTTCCTGTCGGTTGGTTTGTTTGTGCCCATTAGTGGTTCCAGGTTCAGGCCTCCCTGGCACCCATACGGGAGATAAAAGAACTCACATCATCATTCCTGGAGCCTGAGGTCTCTCGCCCATCCACCTTATTCTTCCCAGCGCTAGGGGCCCTTCCTGTGGTCTGTTGGATTGTTTCCAGGCAGTTCAGCTGTTTTCAGGGGGAGGAGGGATGGTGGGTCTATGCTTGCTGGTTCTGGACCATTTGATATTTTGCCAATAAAAACGAGAATGAACCATTTGCATTCCACGGTTGCCAGGCGCTCCTGGGCACTGGCACATAGTGGCCATCCTGTAATAATTACTGGTTAAGTGAACGAGTGAAAGGAGTTTCCATCTTCAATGTCAGTGCCCGACAGGCGGAGCGAGCCCTGCGCCCTGAGTTCTCGGCCACCGGCTTCTCGGGCCTGTGGGCTGCGTCTTCTGGGGAAAGTACCCGGCACTGTGGCTTGTGGGGAGACTGCTGTCTCCAAAAGCTGAGGACACCGCTGCTTACATGTCTGTCTGTCTGCGTTTGCCTAGCCACCTGTGTTTCTGTTTGTACACTATGTATATGTATTATCTAGTCACTTGGGGGGCATTATTATTCTCTGCTTTCCAAAAAGGAGACTTGCTACTCAGTATCCAGACATACTTAACAAAATAAATCGGGACTAGAAATCTTTAGCTGGAATCTTTCTCAGGAAAGAGGCCAGTACTTAACAGAGAAATCACTGTTTTTTTCTTCTATTTTGCCCTTAACAATATCAGATTAGCGTGACAGAATGTCAGCATGTTTTAAATGCTTAAATGCTGAGATTTCAGTAAGATCTCCAGCTCACGCTCCGTTTCTTGTGAAGATCGCGGTGCCTCTCAGAGTGGCTGTTAAGTGACAGACATAAGGAAGCAGTGAGCACCGCCCCACCAGCGTGGGCACGCGGGGCGTCCCAGGGGCCCCCACGGCAGGCTTTGTCTCCGTAAACCTAAATTTCGCTCCCGGCGAGACCCCACATTTTGTATTCAAGAGATGAGTTACATAAGGAATTCATTAAGAAATCAGTCTTTGATGGGACAGCTTTGATTTGACACTTTTGAAATAGGACCCAGGTCATGGTGGTGAATGGCACAAACCATTTTTGGCAACAGCATCTGGACTTGATTATTTAAAATTAGGTTGTGGGGTGCTGGCCCCTCCCCCCCTCCCCCGTGAAGCTGCTACTGCACACAGACCTTGCATCCTGAGATAACATGGGAAAGTAATATGTGCTAAATACTTAAAAATACGTTTTTATATGAATTCTCCACTTTGCTCTTTCAGTACTCCATTTTAATAAGCTTTTAGAATGTCACCTTTTATATTTGATCAGTAATGATGGCTTTCATGCTAAAGGTAAATTAAACCTGGAGCATTTTATTAGTATTTAATTTCTTCCCTCAGAAGCATAAGTGACACTAAATAGCTTCTTCAAAGAATATTTATTAAGTGAATGGGAATTATTCCAAAATAACCCACTGTCAACGTGTGAGCGTGCTCTGGGAGGGCACCTGGCCTTCATCCCCCCACCTCTCCACCCCTCCACACCGCCCTCCGCCCCGACCCCCCACCCCCATCCCACCGCTCCGCTCTGCCCATGCGGCTGCTCCACGGCCCACGTCTCCACTGGGGGGACTGCGGGTGGCCTGGCTTTCCCGCACCCTCACTGCAGGCAGGCAAGGAGGTGTAAACTGGGTGAAGCCCAGCGTTCAGCAGCTAAGATGTAGTTTTCTTATTTCAGGAATGTTTGTATTTGAAGTTATTTTTCAGGAGAGTCAGTAAGAAGAGAAGGAAAAAAGAACACTTTCTTACCTAAAGAGCTTACCAAGGGTCTGTACTTCCTCTTTTATGTTGTTTCAGAAATAGTAACAGACATTTCTCAAATAATTTTATAGAAAACCAAATTCCAAGTGCATTCACATTCCAAAGAGGAAGAGGAATTTCGATGAGCCTTTGTGTTTGGAAAGGGTTTAGCAGCCAATGTTTCAGGAAGAGATTCTGCACGAGGACCGGAAAGCAGCTCTTCACTTGCACACACAGGCGTTTGGTCACACTGACACTTCGCCCAGGGCTGTTCACAGTGCCCCGTGGGTGCAGAATGTTAGCATCTGCAGTCTCATGTCTCTACTTCTCCAGGAAATTGCAGCTCATGTAACCCCCCACAAAACCTCCTTACAGAAGAGAGGACAAAGACAGGCACTAACTGTGCCTGGCCCCACAGCAGGGATCACCCAGGCCCTCTCTCCATTCCTGTTGGCCTCCCTAGCTGAAGCATCTCTTTCCCCCAGCAAACAGAAGTGGGCTAAAAATAACTCTGGCGCATAAAAGCCTGGGAAAACAATAATTTCAAAGAGGGCTCTCGAATTTCCCTTGAATTCTAACCCCAGGTGAATTCCCTTTGATCCACTCATCACCTTCTTTTAAACTGGTGATTTTTGTTTTGTGTTGTTTTGTTATTGATTTCAGAGAGGACGGGAGAGGGGGGAGAGAGAGAAACATCAATGATGAGAGGGAATCGTTGATCCTAAGGGATCGAGCCAGCAATCCCCACCCTGGCGTGTGCCCCGACTTGGAGTCCCATTGTGACCTGGTCCATGGGCCAGCGCTCAGCGCTCGGAGCCGTGCCTGCCTGGCGGGAACTTTTTCTTCTCTTCTTATTGTGTGTGTGTTTTCTCTTCTGTGTCAAAAAGGACTCTTAGATCACAAAGGGAGAGAAACGAATGTAGTTGCTGGGGAGTAGGTGTGTTAGTCTTGGGAATATTCATGGTATTCCTGGCTGTTGCTTCTGAGTCTCGTTTCACCTGGTTTCCGTCCAGGTCCAGCACAGGAAGAGAATGATCCGGTTCTTCAAGTAGAGGGGTGGGGACTGAGAGGTAAAAGAGACAAAACACAGAGACAGAAGGAACAAGCTGGGACCTCTTCTGATGGCGAGACAGTGGCCCAGAGCTGAAGTGCTGTTTATTTTGTGCCCGCACACCAGGAAGTTTCACCAAAAGTCAAGGCAAAGGAGATCATTTGCATTCTTGAGTGGGCCGGAGTCCTATTCATTCCTGGAGCTTGACTGGATTTACATATCAAAACCTACTCCCTGGCACCTGGGCTGAAATGAAGGTCAAGCTGACAACACACTTGCCTTTTTGGCAAAGCTTGTTCCCAGGGCATGACTTTGCCAAAGCCATTGGGTTCAGCTGGCAAGAATTAAAGAATGTCCATGTGCCTTCCCAGGTGCTCTCTACACCTGTTTAAATGGGCAGTTTGGACATCCCTTGAAGGGTCGTGGGATTGGGCCTAAACAGACAGTTGGACATCTCTTGAGGGGTCCCAGATTGGAGAGGGTGCAGGTTGGGCTGAGGGACACACACAGCCTCTGTGCACAAATTTTGTGCACCGGGCCTCTAGTTAGAAATAATGTAAATGGAATTAATCCATTCCAGACCCCCAAATGATTCCCTGTTTTAACCTTTCTCACATACAGTACATGTCTAATGGACTATTTAATCTGTAAACAAACACTTCTTTTCTTAAATGCATTGAACTGCCCCCTCCTAGTGTTAAAAGAATCACTCCAGCTCGGTCCAGGGTTGCCTTTCAGGTCAGCATGCAGCTTCTGAAATGCTGTCACCTGCTCACTGCCTTTCCTTGATCCAAATCAACAAGTTTTTCTGCCTCTTCAACTGTCAGTGTCATTGTTTCTTTCACACCCTTAGCAACATTAGCTCTCTTGATGGCCTGCTTATGTTTTAAAATTGTGCTATTTGTTGATTTCACCAATAGCAGAAGCATTCTATCCTTTGTTTGCTGCCTGCAACACTTCTGTCCAGTTGGGAGAATCAGCTTGGAGGGTGGTCAGGTCAACAACCGAAGTCTGCCTCAACCACCCAGGACTTATTTTCTGTGAACAGTTTGGTTGAGAAACGAATTGTTTGAGATGTGAACTGTTTGAGAACTAGGTTTGACTGCACCTGTTTTAGCAGATTCTCATTCTCTCAGGGTTTTATATGAAACTAGGGGCCCACGGTGCATGAAATTCGTGCACTAGGGGTGGGAGGTCCCTCAGCCCAACCTCCCCCCTCACATACTGGGAGCCCTCAGGGGATGTCCTGCTGACGGCTCACCCCTGCCTGCCTCTGGTGGAGGCTTTCAGCCTTGGACAGGGCACCTCGGCCAGGGGATCCCGGCTGATCTCTGGTTGTCTCCAACCCCGCCCCAGCTCCAGCCCAAGCCCGCCCCAAGGCAGGGGGGCGGAAAAGCCCGTTCCTTCCCTTCACGCGTCCCTGGCCAAGAACACAGACACAGCGCTCATAGCCCTGGCTGGTCATCGCCACCCATTCCCTCCCTCTGCCGTTCCCTCCCTCCACCATTCCCTCCCTCTGCGTGGCCCCAGCTGGGGGCACTGACGCTGCGCTTGTAGCACCGGCCAGGCCCGGTCTATCAATGGCCGCAGCTATCTTGGTTGTGGTTTATTTGCTCCTGCTTGGCTTGTGGGCGTGGCTTGTAGGTATAGTGGAGGTACAGTCAATTTGCATTTTACTCTTTTATTAGATAGGACTAGTGGCCCAGTGCATGAAATTAGTGCACGGGGGAGAGGGGCAGGGGATTCCCTCAGCCCAGCCTGCACCCTCTCCAATCTGGGACCCCTCAGGCCTCTGGCTCCTAACCGCTCACCTGGACAGGGCACCTTGGCCAGGGGACCCCAACTGATCTCTGGTTGTATCTGGTTGTGACTGCTCTCTCCTGACAGCCTGTTTGCCCTAACTGCTCTCCCCTGCTGGCCTGGTCCCCCTAACTGCTCTCCCCTGCTTGCCTGATTGCCTCTCACCTCCTCTGCCTTGGCCCCGCCAACAGGGCTTTGTCGGGAAGGATGTCTGGAAGGACATCTGGAAGGTCGCCAGGAAGATGTTCAGTCTAATTAGCATATTATACCTGTATTAGCATAGATGCTACCTTGTCCTAAAATGCAGGTTGTTCCCAGGTTTCCTATCATGGAAGGGGACCCCGCAGTAGCATCCTGGGTTCTGACCAGGGCTTAAGTGCTTGTGCTTTATCTCAGCAGCTGTGATTCCTAGAAGAAGACTCTTGGATATACCTTGAATATTTCTATCAAATTTGCCAAGTCATCCTCCAAAAATGTCAAACCACTTTAAACTCCCACCATCAACCATGTGTGTGCTCTCCATCCCACTTTGATGCCAATATTATTGATTTCTCCCTAGAAGCTTCCCTCCCGTCAGCTGGGAACGCTTGATATTTGAGCCAACCTCATTGTTCAGCTGGGGACTTGATTTCCCGAGATAGAATTATGGAGGAAGAAAAATAGTTTTCCTCAACCTTTCTGAGTTCTTAGTGGAGGCCCTTGTAATGAAAGACAGATCGCCAAGAGAAAAACCAAAGTTCATTAACATGTGAACCTCATGTATCTGTGGGAGATCTCAGGGAAAAACGAATAACTCCCCAAGCTGGCTTAGAATGCAGATTTAAATACCCTCTTCCTAGGGAAAGGGAACGGGAGATGTAGGCCTCCTAGAGGAGAGTAAATGATTTTTAGGAAAGATGAATGGGGGTGGAGAGAAATAGTTTGTAACAAAGTTTGGGTGTTAACGTCCTGTGACAGGAGTCCGTTTTCTCTGCCTAATGACACTTCTCCCATCAAGGGGACCTATGACATTTAAGCTCCTTTAGGGGGGTCCAATTTTAGACAGATCAGGAGACTTCAGTGAAATCCTCTGCATGCACTTGCAGTTTTTCAAGAATCTGCAGCTCAAGATCATCAATATAACAATAAAGCATATGTTGAGGGGTGGCATGTTCTCTGACCTTCAGAATAAACCCAACAAAAGCTTGTTTCCTCTCTCAGATGATTTGCCACAGTGGGTTATTCCCTGGAGATGGCATTCTGGGAGTGGTCATAACATACCCTGTGTATGTAGAAACGTGTGGGCCACATCACTAAATAATCCAGGGGCAGTTTTCTCATCTTGAGGAAGGGGAGATAAAGTTATGAGTTTATCTCCCTTTCCACAGGTTTCTTGTGGGTTTGTGTCTCAGCTGCCCCGCCCGCCCGCCCCAGCAGCCCCAGCGCCTATGCATTGGGCCTTGGGGCTGCTGGGCGCCAGGCCTGCGGGTTTGTATCTCCAGTCCACCCCCCTCCAACCCCCAGCCCCAGGTCTGCGGTGGCAGGGCTTGGGGCAGCTGAGTGCTGGCCTCCCTGCTGGTTTGTATCTCCAATCTGGGGCCGCTGGTGCTGGCCTCCATGCAGGTTTATGTCTCCAATTCGGCCTTTGCAGCTCCAGCACCTGGGTGGCAGAGCTTGTGGGTGCTGGGTACCCGCCCCCTGTGGGTTTGTGTCTCTGACCCAGGGGCTATTGGGTGCCAGCCTCCCAGCAGGTTTGTGCCCCTTGCTTGCCGGGCCCCCCCCCCCCCCCCCAGCCCAAGGTCTAAAGCCCCCGCCCGGCCTGGCCTGCCGGGCCCTGCTGCTTCCACCTTCCCCAGCTCAGTACTTCAAACTCACTCCTAGAGTGGGTCTGTCAACAAAACTTCATTTCCCAGAATTCCTCCTGCTTCCGATACCCTGCGTGAACCAAGAACACCATGAATTTCCTCCGCCTGGTGGTGGCCACCAGTGTCTCCGCACACCCGAAGACTGGCAGCAGCCCCCCCCCCACTCCCATCTGGGTGCTGGGCTGGGGGGTCATGCAGGGACCCCAGGCACTCATTTGCATGTGATTCAGGCACCATAAGTAAGGAGGGCCACCCTCATGGGGTGGTGGTTGCTTTCACTGCACTGAGACCATGCCCCTACTGGCCCCGCCCCCTGTCCTGATTGGCTCATAGTGTAGCAGAGGTGTGGTCAATTTGCATGTTGCTCTTTTATTAGATAGGATGTATTCTACCACAATTTTAAAAGGTGTCTTTAAAGGGTATGTGAATTAACAACATGGCCACAAACCCATTTCGACTTTACGGTAAGAATGCCATTCAATGAGACAAATGTCACTCCCTCTAGACTTAGGTCTGCTCTGGGGGGAGCAGAGCCTGGTCTCAGAAATGCCCTTCAGTTACGCCTCCCAGGATGAGGCCCAGGGGCAATGGAGCATGTCGCCCAGACCTCCGCTGCTGCAGGGCTGAGTGCGGAGAGGCCAGCAGAGAGCAGGGGAAGGGCTGGCAGCGGCTGGGGCAGAGGTAAGTCGGTGGAGAGGGGAGGTGGGAGGGCTCAACGTGTCTGTTGGGCGTAAGGAGCAGGGATGCAGGGGGGCCGCAGGCGCCTGTCTTCCCCCAAGGCCCGTCCTCACTCCCTGCCTCGGAAGTGGCTGAGTGGGTTCCAGATGGAGCCTGAACCCTGACCTCTCCGCACACAGACCCCGTCCCCGCCGGCCATCTGGGCCGTAAAGCCCTCCTCCCGCCCGGCGCGCCCTCGGCCTTAATGCAGAACACGTTTCCGGGGGAGAAAGCGCCCGCGTCCAATTTACATTCCCCGTCAACGAAACGGAGTGGAAATGAAAACCAGTTGTGCGATCCGTTTATAACCGAGCTGCGGCTCCAGGAGGCCTTCCCTACAAGCCCTGGACAGAGGCGTGTCTGCGCCCAGCAGAGAGGCTGGCGGCCGCCGGGAGAGGCGAGGGGCTTCCACGGAAAAAGCTAAGGAGGCGCTGACCGCAGTGTGCGCGCGCGCTCCCGCCCGGGCAGATGGGAGCCATTTCAGTGTTGCCCGTCGCCAAGCCTTCCCTTCCGCCCGGGTCGCCGGAGGCCGTGCACCCAGGGCCCTCCGGTGTCCGCGGACGCCGGCCGACGCCGCAGTTGGCGGCTACTCGGCTCGCGGCCCAGCCCCTCCGCGCCGCACCCCCTGGCACCCCGCACGGATTCGCCGCAGGAGGTGTGTCTGGCTGGCCCTGGAGAAAGTACCCCGAATGCTCTCAGACGGCCCAACCCCGCGTCAGCCCCACGCGGAGCGCCCACGCGGGAATCGGGCTGAGACAGAGACAAGGAACGCCCCCACCCCCACCCCCACCCCGGCTCAGACCCGCTCGCTCTGGAGCAGAGGAGCAGGCTGTTCGGCTCCGCCTGCGCATTTCCTCGAGGCTGAGCACTGGGCGCGGACCAGCAGGCACAGCCTCCTCCTGAGAGGGCCACGCAGGTGCCACGTCTCCTCCAACCTTGTCCGAGGCCCACTGGCGACCGCTGCTCAGCTTTCTAATGGGCTCTTTCACAGCCGTTCACTCACAGGCGTGTCTGGGCAGTAGACCGTCCCTCTCCCTCGTCCTGCTCTGTGACTGCTGAAGGTTTGTGGAAAAATGAATACTCTGGTTTTCCAAAGACGGTGGCTCGCTCCCTCCCTCAGCATGGGCGTTTCCCATCGCCTCCTAGGAATGTGAGCTTCAACACGGAGCCATTGCTGCCACGGACTCCGGCCACAGAGGGTGCCTCCACGGCCTCCCAGACAGAAGGAAGGGGACAGAGACCACCCTGCCCGCAGGACACAGGGCTGGGCTGCAGCGGACTGCAGCTTCTGGGACCGGCTGTTGGCTCAGCGAGGTTGAATCTCTGAGCTTCCGAACCAGGAACGCGTCTCGGTACAGCTCCTCCAAACTGCTCGCCAGCATGGTTTATCAGTGCAAAGGCCTGGGCGGCCGTGGACACCAGAATCTGTGGCTGGAATGAGAGGCCCTGGCCCCCGCTGCATGCGTGGTCAGTGAAGGAAAGCAGATCTCCCGGGCCACCTTCTCTGCAGGTTCTGGCCCTGTGTGTGCATCTGGGGTCATGGGTGGGGTTGCTCCTATGACTTAGAGGTGGGAGAGCCCAAGATCTGGCCCGTGGAGCCATCTACCAAGCCACCTAGAGAGACCTCCTCAGGAGGTTCGTCCACCCTCAACCATGTCAGTGGGGATGGCTGGATCAAGTACAGCAGGTCTACCTCCTGAAGGAGGTGAATGTTTCTGCTTGTGTTTCTGAGGCAACTGTTGGTGATATGGGTACAGCTCCCCATTCTATAGTGGAGGGTCCCGAATTGTATTGCTTGTTTGTTATGCTCCTGTGCATTGACCTCCATCGTTACAGTTGTTAATGAGCTGCTACAGAGGTGATTGGTTTTCCTTTCTTGGATGTTAATATTACACTACTCAACCTCAAAAAAAAATTAATAGCCTATCCATACATCCAATAATCATTCAAATTATGTTTTTTCAATGTTTTGTTTTCCTATGATTTGCATATGGAGAAGTCTCTTTAAAGCTGCCTTTAGGTATTGTAGGAATGTTGGAAGTAGAGGCAGTTTTTTTAGCACCTCCAGAACCCAATTCATGACCCTACTCGAGGTTAGAACAGCAAAACACTGGTTTCTCAGACTCCCTCGCAGCCCAGTGTGCTATGGGACTCAGTGAAAGTCCAATGGGAGCTACCCTGTTCCCCTTGTTCCACTGAAGGCAGTGAGGGTGACTGATGAATCACCTAGGGCAGAGGAGCGGAGACAGAGGCCCGGGGTCTGGAAGCAGCCTGGAGTAGCTGACGGGCACAGCACCTTCCATCTATAAGAAAGTTTTACCCCAAAAGTGGCCTAATCTTTAAACATTTTCAGTTCAACAAGAATCATGGAATAATTTGCTCTAAGCAGAGCCCTATGCTAGTTTGAGGGCAATGCTCAGCTCAACTAAGATGAAGCATCCAAAAAGATGTTTTTAGAATGTATAGGAAAGCCCATTTGAAAACTTCGACATGTCCCCAAGTCTTGTATTTTGTTTTTTTGGCGATGGCCTCCTGACACAGGTGGTTTATATTTTTGAACCATTATAAAGTAGGTTATGGCTCTCACTCCTGAGTACTCCATCTACACTGTCCAAGAGTCAGTTTCCTTCTCTGACACCAGGATACCATTATCATCCTATCCAATAAAGAGAAACACGCAAATTACCGTACCTTCTCTATGCTAGCGGCCAATCAGTAGTGGGAGCTGACTGGAGGGGGGGGGGGGGGGCGCATTACTGAGGGGGCGTGGCCACGGCAGCCTGGAGGACAGCCAGGAATGCTTCCCTTCACACTTCTCACCAGCACCAGCAGGGAATGCTTCGCTTTATGCTGGCACCGGCAGGGCAGGGGAACGCTTCACGAATTTGCTTGTCATCCTTGATGCTAATCTTCTCTGAATGTTTCCAATTTTAGTATATATGTTGCCGAAGCGTTAAGGGCCAGTGAGATCCCTCCCTTTCAGTTACGGTGACTGAGTCCCGTCCTTTCGGGTAACCTCAGGACGGTGAGGGGAATTTGATGCCACGGGATCCCCTAGTGACGCTCACATGTTGGTTGCTCTGATAGGCTGCAACTGAGCTGCGGGGTTTACCTGTCACGTGGAACATGCAAATGAGTGCTCGGGGAAACTTAGGTAATGAGCCCGAGGTGGGGTCAGGCCCAGGCACTGGGTCATGCACGCAAATCCAGAGGGTGTAGACCCAATGCAAAGGTAGGTTCCCGGCTCAAAGGTAGAGAGTGGACATCAAGGTAAGGCACCGGACCTGGACGGGCCACCAGGTGAACAACATGAGGACACATAGGGTGGCCTGCAATGCCTGGGTCGATCCTCCCAAGCCCACAGCCTCGAAGCCTCCTCCTGCAGTGCCACTGTGGACACCACACACGACCCTCACACCACAGGGAAGCCACCCCGGCTTTCTCCATCCATCCATCCGTCCATCCATCTGCCCGGTCCAACCCAGATAGGGGCTCACATCCTGAGCGGAACGCCTTCCAAGGACAAGCTGGGCCTGCATACAGCAGACCTGTTGCCTAGGAATTCAAGACTGGAGCAGATGGAGAGCCAGCCGCTCGAGGCATGGGAGTGGGCCTGCTGGGGGATGGGAAAGGCATGCAATGGGAGAAAAGTCTTCTATGTGCTCGAATGCACATGTGTGTGCATGTAACACAGTGGTCCCTGTGGTGGATCCTCGCCTGACCCGGCGGGACCCTCCCCCAACTTGGAGGTGGGAAGTGAGGGCCACAGTAGGCAAGACATAGCTGCCTTGTTGCTCGGCCCCTGAAAGCTGGTGCAGGAGGGTCCCAAGGGACCAAACAGAGGTGACTACAGGTCCCAGAGAGGAAAGCAGTCAGTACTAAGGATGAAAAGCATAGAATTTTTTTAAATTTAATAAATCTTTATTGTTTAGAGTATTAATTACAATGTTCCTCTCTCCCCCCCCCCCCCACCACATAGCTCCCCTCCACCCGGTACCCATCCCACCCTCTGCCCTTACCTTCCCACAACTGTCCTTATCCATAAGTGTACGCTTTTTGTCCAGTCTCTTCCTGCACCACCCTCACCCCTTTCCCCACCCAAGAATTGTCAGTCCATTTCCTTTCTATGCCCCTGATTCTATTATATTCACCAGTTTATTCTGTTCATCAGATTTTTAATTCACTTGATTTTTAAATTCACTTGTTGATAGATGTGTATTTGTTGTTCATGATTTTTATTTTTTCCTCCTCCTCTTCCTCCTCCTCCTCCTCCTCCTCCTTTCCCTTCTTCTTCTTCCTCTTCTCCTTCTCCTTCTCCTTCTCCTTCTCCTTCTCCTTCTCCTTCTCCTTCTCCTTCTCCTCCTTCTCCTTCTCCTTCTCCTTCTCCTTCTCCTTCTCCTTCTCCTTCTCCTTCTCCTTCTTCTTCTTCTTCTTCTTCTTCTTCTTCTTCTTCTTCTTCTTCTTCTTCTTCTTTCTTCCTCCTCTTCCTCTTCTTTTTTTTTAAATCTTTATTGTTCAGTTTATTAATTACATTGTTCCCCATTTTTTTTCACCATATAGTTCCCCTCCACCTGGTACCCATCCCACCCTCCGCCCTCACCCCCCTCCACTGTACTCTCCCATAGTTGCATGATTTTTGTCCAGTCTCTTGCTGCACTTCCCACACCTCCTTTCTCCCCAAGAGTTGTCAGTCCATTCCCTCTCTATGTCCGGGATTCTGCTACATTCACCAGTTTATCCTATTCATCAGCTTATTAATTCACTTGATTTTTAGATTCATTTGTTGATAGATGTGTATTTGTTGTTCATAATTTACACTTTTATCTTTTTCTTCTTCCTCTTCTTAAAGAATATCTTTCAGCATTTCATATAATATTGGTTTGGTGGTGATGAACTCCTTTAGCTTTTTCTTGTCTGCGAAGCACTTTATCTGACCTTCAATTCTGCATGATAGCTTTGCTGGATAGAGTAATCTTGGTTGTAGATTCTTGCTATTCATCACTTTGAATATTTCTTGCCATTCCCGTCTGGCCTCCATCGATTCTGTTGAGAAATCCGCTGACAATCGTATGGGTGCTCCCTTATAGGTAACCAACTGTTTTTCTCTTGCTGCTTTTAATATTCTCTCTTTGTCTTTTGCTCTTGGCATTTTAATTATGATGTGCCTTGGTGTGGTCCTCTTAGGGTTCCTATATATTGGGGTTCAGTGCGCTTCTTGGGCTCCTAAGTCAATTTCTTTCACCAGGTGTGGGAAGTTTTCGGTCACTATTTCTTCAAATAGGTTTTCATTGTCTTGCTCTCTCTCTTTTTCTGGCACCCCTATAATTCGGATGTTGGCATGCTTGAGGTTGTCCCAGAGGCCCCTTACACTATCTTCAATTTTTTGGATTCTTTTGGTTTCTTGCTTTTCCAGGTGAATGGATTTTACCTCTTTGTATTTCAAATCTTGAACTTGGTTCTTGGGGTGCTCCAGAGCACTTTTAGATCTTTGTATAATATTTTTTATTTCAGTCAGTGTATGCTTAATTTCTGGTTGGTCCTTTTTCATATCCTTGAGAGTCTCCTTTATATCCTTGAGGTTCTCCTTCATTTCCTTGTAGGACTCATTCATTTCCTTTGCGGTCTTGCTTATTTCCTTATAGGCCTCGACCTTTTGTTGGAGCCTCTTGAAAAACCCTATAACCGTGGTTTTGAATTACATGTCCAGTCGTTTTTTTTCCTCCATTTCTTTCACATCTGATTTCTTTCCATGTCTCTGCATGGTGGCTGCTTCCCTGAGTTGGTCAATTAGCTTTGTGTGGTAGACGTCCTACTAGGGACAGTGGCTCAGCCTCCCCAGTTACCTGAGGTGGATATGGGTTGCATAGTCTTGCTGAAGTTAAGCTCAGGTTAATCGTTGTTAGCACTTGGAGGGGTTGACCTCTAGGCCAATTGTCTGTGAAGTTCAGCTTTGCTCAGGTTGGATGGGCGGAATCTCCAGGCCAAGCAAACAGCGTTAGCTTCGCCCTATGCGGCCCCAGGGACTCTGTGTTGGTGGCAATGGCTGCCAGCACCTCTGAGAGAGAGCCGCTGCCAAGCTCCACCAGCTGCCGGGGAATTCAGACTCTACCCAAATGAGTCTGCACGCCCAATGTCTCACCCAGGGTCATAAAACAAAGCAGTCTGACGGTTTCCCGAATGAGAGGGCAAGTTGCAGAGTGCTCTCTGCGTGGTCACGCAGCTGAGCTGTTTGCGCAAGCTGCCTTCTCCACAAGCCGGCAGACCCGGCAGCACCTGAGCTTCGGCGTGCCCTCCCACTGTCCAGTTTTCACCCCGTATGATAGTAGGTTTCCTGGACTTCGCCCAGAGCTAGAGAATCAATCCAGTGGGACGTCTTTGTCTCCCCGTTCAAGAAAACTGGCCGGTTTTCAGCCGCCCGCCCTCTCCACTGGCACGCGCTCCAAACCTCTCTCTGCGTGAATCTTTCAACGCCGTCCACCGCCGTTCCTCCGAGTCACAGTGTCTTATTTTCACTTTTATGTGTGGAATTTTCACTCAGCCAGCTTTCTGGTGATTCTGGAAGGTGTTTGTTCTTTTGTTAAATTGTAGTATTAAAATTGCTGAGCATGACGGCAAGATAGGTGTTTTACTTATGCCGCCATCTTGGTTCCCCCTCCTCCTCCTCTTCTTAAAGAATACCTTTCAGCATTTCATATAGTACTGGTTTGGCGGAGATGAACTCCTTTAGCTTTTTCTTATCTGCAAAGCACTTTAACTGAACTTCAATTCTGAAGGATAGCTTTGCTGGGTAGAGTAATCTTGGTTGTAGGTCTTGTTCTTCAACACTTTGAATATTTCTTGCCACTCCCATCTGGCCTGCATAGTTTCCATTGAAAAAATCAGCTGACAATTGAATGGGTGCTCCCTTGTAGGTAACTAACTGTTTTTCTTTTGCTGCTTTTAATATTCTCTCCTTGTCTTTTGCTCTTGGCATTTTAATTATGATGTGTCTTGGTGTGGTCCTCTTTGGATTCCTATTGTTTGGGGTTCTGTGCGCTTCCTGGACTTTAAGTCTATTTCTTTCACCAGGTGGGGGAAGTTTTCCGTCACTATTTCTTCAAATAGGTTTTCAGCATCTTGCTCTCTCTCTCTTTTTCTGGCACCCCCATAATTTCGATGTTGGTATGCTTGAGGTTTTCCTAGAGGCCCCTTACACTATCTTCAATTTTTTGGATTCTTTTTGCTTCTTGCTTTTCCAATTGAGTAGATTTTGCTTCTTTGTATTTCAAATCTTTGACTTGATTTTTGTGGTCCAATAGACTGCTTTTAAGTCTCTGTATAATATTTTTTATTTCAGTTAGTGTATGCTTAATTTCTAGTTGGTCATTTTTCATATCCTCGAAGGTCTCACTCATATCCTTGAGGGTCTCACTCATATCCTCGAGGGTCTCGTTAACTTTATCAGCCTTTTCTAGGAGCCTCTTGAAAAACCTTATAACCGTGGTTTTGAACTCTATGTCCAGTCGTTTTTTTCCCTCCATTTCTTTCACATCTGATTTCTTTCCATGTCTCTGTATTTTGGCTGCTTCCCTGAGTTGGTCAAGTAGCTTTGTGTGGTAGGTGTCCTCTAGGGGACAGTGGCTCAGCCTCCCCAGTTACCTGAGGTGGATACTCTTGGTGCACCCCTGTATGGGTTGCACAGTCTTGTTGTAGTTAAGACTAGATTGTTGTTGGTTTCACTGGGAGGGGTTGATCTCCAGGCCAATTGGCTATGAGAATCAGCTGTGTTTATGCTGGTAGAGTGGCTTTGTTCAGCTTGGATGGGGCGGAGTCTCCGGGCTGAGCAGACAGCCTTGGTTTCTGGCGCCTGGATCTCTGTGCCCTGCAGCAATGGAGAGAAAGCTGCCCTGCGCTCTAACTGCTGCCAGACAATTCAGTTTCTCTCCAAATGAGTCTGTACACCCAAATTCTCACCCAGAACAGGAAAGCAATGCAGTTTGGTGGGTTTTTTTTGTTTTTTTGTTTGTTTTTCTTCCTGGTCGAGAGAACCAGCCATGTGTCCTCTCAGCTAGCTCAAGCACCTCTGCTGTTCGAGTGCACTCTGAGAGCTCATGTGCCTCTGCAGCTCCCAAATCTCAGTGTGCTTTCTCCTTAAGGCCCAGTTTCACCCTATATAAGTCTGGGTTCCCTGAGACTCGCCCAGGACTGGGGATCAATACAGTGGGATGCCTCTGTCTCCCTCCCTGTTTGCGAAAACTAGCCAGGTATCCAGCCGCCCACCCCTTCTGCTAGTGCACAGCTCTGCACATCCTTCTTTGCAGGTCTCAGCAACTCTGCCCTCCATAGCTCCTCTGAGTCACAGTGTCCCTTTATCTTTCCTTCTATTTGTGGAATTTCCACTCAGCCAGCTTTCTGGTGGTTCTGGATAATGTCCGTTCTGTCCCTTATTTGTAGTTTCAAAATTGTTGTGCAGGGTAGTGGTATAGGTGTTTACCTATGCTGCCATCTTGGTTCCACCTCTCAAGCATAGAATTTTTTTTTTTTAGTTACATCTTTTATATATGTGTGTGTGTGTGTGTATATATATATATATATATATATATATATATATATATATTTTTTTTTTTTTTTTTTTTTACAGAGAGAAAGGGAGAGGGATAGAAAGTCAGAAACATCGATGACCGGAATCGAACCTGGGACCCTTCAGTCTGCAGGCGGACGCTCTATCCACTGAGCCAAACCGTTCCGGCTTTAGTTACATCTTGAAGAATTCAGTTGGAAGTCATTCCTGGTGTGGTTGCCCCATGTTAGGCCCTGGATCTATGCCTGCACCATTTGGTAATGCTGCCTCTGTTTTGTCTGGGACGTCTCTAGTCCTTAGCTTTTCTACTAGCTCCTTCTTGATTTTATAGATCTTCTCAGCGAGCATCTTGTAGTATTCCCCACGATTATTTGCAGATTCATACATGTCCCCTTCCACTTTCCGGGCATATGCAACTAGGTTTTCCATCCGTCTGTCTTCTAAAGCAGCAAGATCCGGAATAGGAAATATGGCTTGAACAAGTTTGTGAACAAGATGATTTCGAAGATCCTGAGTAATATCCTCATGCCACTGTTTCTGAATCCCAGTGCTGGGTGGCTGAGCTGCCGTTGGCTCAGGGCCCAGGGAGGCCACACTGGCGTTTTCACTCATCATTGGGCTTTCTCTGGACACTGCGCGGCTTCTCAGTTCAAGCATAGAATTTTTAATTAGCCTATAAAAAGAGAGAAAAAGTGAGGGAGGAGGGGGGATGGAAAAGAAGGGAAGGAGGGAGGGAAGAACTTCATGAAGGAGTCAGTAGAGAGCAGACTTAAAGTAGGAAAGAGGATGTATGAGTGAACTGTAGGAACTATAATGAAAATCAAGTATAGTTGTGTACTTAAGATAGATTTTAAAAGTAGGAGTCAGAAAAGAAAAAAGATAAATTATAGTGAATGATTAGGCAGGTAGAGAGATATTAAAACAGTGGAAGTAAGTAGAAAAGAATGTGTGGGAAAGGTAGGACGAGAGAGAAAGAGGGAAGGGAGAAAAGTTTTAAAGGGGAGTTGGTAGAGCTTAAAAGGAGAATGTGAAGAAGAAAGAAATGGGGCAGGGAGCAAAGAAGGTCTGAGGGAGGAAATAGAGAAAAAAATTAAGGTGGAAGGAAGGAAAGGGGAAGGAGGGAGGGGTAAAGATAATGGAAAGAAGGAATGTGAGGAGGGAGGGAGGGTATGAGAAAGATGGGAAGGATTATGGAACAGAAGTAGGAAATGAGGAGGAAAGAAAAGTTTATAAATGATGAGTCAGTAGGAAACAGTGTTACTTAAAGGAGAGAGAAAAATTGTGTGAGGGAAAAGCCAATAAGGAAGTCAAATGCAATTGTGTGTGAAGGGGATAAGATTAAAAAAGAAAGTTAATAGGGGCGACCAGGCCAGTAGGGGAGGGCAGTTAGGGGTGACCAGGTTGGCAGGGGAGGAAAGTTAGGGGGATCAGACTGGCAGAGGAGGGCAGTTAGGGGGATCAGGCAGGCAGGAAGAGTGATTGGGGCAGACAGGCAAGTGAGTGGATGGAACAAGAGGTCCCAGATTGAGAGAGGGACATCCCCTGAGGGCTCCTGGATTGGAGAGGGTTCAGGTCGGGCTGAGGGACTCCCCCCACCCCCAATGCACGAATTTTGTGCACCATGCCTCTAGTATTTAATATCCCCAAATATATCTAATGCCTGGCCCATATTCAGATTTCCCCATTGTCCACCTGTAAATGCCTCCTATGTTGCTTTTTTAGAACCACAACCCAGCGTTGCCTCACATTTTCATCTAAACTGCCCCTCATTTCTTCATGACTGGCTTGTTCAAGAGAATGAGCCAGTTGTCTTCATGACTGGCTTGTTCAAGAGAATGAGCCATTAAGTGTCTCACTTTATGGATTTTATCAGATCATTTACTTTATTGTTTCTCTGTCTCCATATTTCCAGTAACTCGAGTTCTATCCAAAAGTTTAATGAGATTTGATTTAAATATTTTTGGCAAGAATGTGGCAAGAGATCCCTGTGCTAGTTTTTAGGGTTTCTATTAGTGACATGAGGAAAAATGAGGAGCTGGAAACCACCTCCTATGCTCAGGCAAGCTTCTGGGCCACTGGTCTTGTGCCTCCTGTCCCTGTGCTTGAGCTGACCCTGGTCCTTGAAGTCCTACACTCACATGCCTTTGGGTGTGCTGTGCTCTACAGAGAGGTCATCTTTCTGTAGACACAGTGTGTCTCTAACTCCTGTAGTCATCTTTCTGAGGCACACACAGTGTGACTCTAACTCCTGTATTTCGGCAGGACCTAGAACGTGCTTATGACCTGCACACTAAGGTGCAGGCAAGGGATGTCACTCCCGTGATTGGATATGTAGAACACTGACACCATCTGGCCAGCAGATTCTACCTCTTGCTGATCTGACAAAGCAAACTGCCTTGTTGGGAAAGTTCATAGGTAAAGAAGTTAATGCAGCCCCCACCAACATCCAGCAAGCACTGAGGCTCCAGTCCAGTCCTCAAACACCCAAAGCCTGCTTAGAATCATGTGCTGAGCTCGACGTGGCTCCTTCCCGTTTGAACTTTCATATGAAACCCCAGCCCTAGTAACACCTTGATTGTAGTCTCAGGAGACCCTGAGCAAGATCACGCAACTATGCTGACCTGGATTCCCAATTCACAGAAACAGAGCTAGTAAATGCCTGCTGTTTGACGCTAATAAGCTTGGGGTGATTTGTTACTTAACAATAGATAATGAACACATCCCACAATTTATATTTCTAGCCTAATCAGTCTTTAAGGACCAACTGAAATATCTTAATATCCTTAGGACCCTAATGCTCTGTGTCCCTGCTGATCCTTTATGGTCAGAGCCGCACAATTCATTCTCTCAAACTGCACCTGGGTCATTAATATTACCTCCCTAACTGGACCATATGTCCTTTGCAGGCAGGAGCCACATTGAAAAGCTGTGCCTTCTACATTCTGAAGCACATGTTGTAAGATAGGAGGCACTCACCGAACACTTGTTATTAACAGCAATAGCAATTATTATATTCAACAATCCGTAACAGTGTACACTCACTGTAAGCCTGCCTCACCAAATGTCGAGAGCTGTATCATAACTATAATTAAAGTCTGCCTATAATAAAAAGTATTTGTGCAAAAAAATATAATCCACACTATTATTTGGGAATTCCTTTTATTTTTATTAAAACAATTCAAATGGAGTGGGTTAGTGACAATGACGTTTTCCAGATGCTATCTAGATAAGACAATAAAAATATAAACAAAAGTATTTTTTTATTTTTTCCTGAGAAAATCCTAATAATAAGTTCAGTCTTTAATCGATTGACCCTCCTGGAATTTGATTTTCTCTCTAAGCTTGGTGTGCTGAACACAGCAAGGTCTTGAAGAGTCTATGTGTTCATAAAAGCACTTTAGAGTTCCAGCTCAAGATGGTTTGCAAAGGAAACACACACAAGAAAGCTCTCAGCCACTTTCTGTCATGAAAACACTTGGAACATGTATGGAAGGAATAAGATGAGCACATGATTACTTGGAAAGACACAGTGAGTCAGTCTACTGTCAGCCAGGCATGGACACTTCCACCTACATTCTCCACACTCCCAGAGTCCCCTTCCCTTGTGGGTCTGGAACTGCTAGTGTCTACCAGGAAAGACATTGGCAAGAGATGAGGAAGACATCATTCAGAGATGGCAGTTAGAACACGTGGCCAGATGCTGAATTCAGAATACGATCTTAGATTGCTCCACAGAACTCTCATCAGATTTCTGCAGAGTGGAAGCGGGAGGGAGTTTCCAGGGAGCCATGAGAAAAGCAGCAGCTTCCTGAGAATCTTCTGAGAACCACTGAGTTAGAAGAATCAAGCTAAAATTTCAGGGGCTGCTTTAGTTTGCTCCCCCCAATCTATTGAACTATATTTCAATAGTTGAAGAGTCCCTTAGCAGTGCCTCACACTTGTATGTACCCAGGTGTATGTCTTCAAATATTTTCTGCTTGGCACTTGGTGTGTTCTCTAAATGTCAAAACTTGAGTTTTTGCTCATTCTAGGATTTTTCTTACATCACCATTTCTCTTATCGCTCCCAGTCTGCCTATTTTTGTCATGATTTTATTTATTTATTTATTATTTATATTTATTTATCTTATTGTTGACAGTATCACAGATGTCCCTCATTTTCCCCCTTTGCCCACCTCCACCTGGCCCACACTCTAGGCCTTCACCACACTATTGTCTGTGTCCATGGGTTTTGCATACATGTCCTTCGGTTAATCTCTTTATGTCCCCCCTCCTCCCTTCCCTCTGACATGTGTCAGTCACTTCCATGCTTCTGGACCTACTCTGCTGTCCATTTCTTTTTGTTATTAGATTCCACACATAAATGTGATAATGTGATATTTGTCTTTCTCTGACTGGCTTAGCATAATAATCTGCAGGTCCATACATGTCGCAAAGGGTAAGAGAGCCTTTTAAAAAATAGCTACATAATATTTCATCTGTAAATGTACCACAGCTTTAAAAAAAAAAACCCTTATTGTTTAGAGCATTACAGATGCCCCTATTCTCCCCTCCTTATCTCCTTCAACCTGGCCCCCCACACACACCAGGCCTCTACCACACTATCATCTGTGTCCATGAGTTCTGCATGCATGCATATAAGTTTTTTGGTTAATCTCTTTCTGCCTCCTCTCTCCACTTCCTTCTGAGATTTGACAGTCTGTTCCATGCTTCCATGTCTCTGGACCTATTTTGTTTGTCAATTTATTTTGTTCATTAGATTCCACATAAGAGTGAGATCATGTGATATTTATCTTTCTCTTGACTGGCTTATTTAGCTTAGCATAGTGCTCTCCAGGTCCCCCTGCTGTCTTAAGGGTAGGAGAGCCTTATTTTTTTATAGCTGCATAGTGTTCCGTGGTGTAGATGCACCACAGCTGTTTATCCACTCGTCTGCTGATGGGCACTTGGGTTGTTTCCAGATCTCAGCTACTGTAAGTAACATTGCTATGAACATGGGGTGCATACGTTCTTTTTGATTGGTGTTTCCAGATTCTTCGGATATATTCCCAGAAGTGGGATTGCTAGTCAGTGCCATTTTAATTTTTTGAAGAAACTCCATACTGTTTTCCAGTGGCTGCATCAGTCTGCATTCCCACTTGTAGTGCCTGAAGGTTCCCTTTTCTCCCCATCCTCGCCAGTACTTCTTGTTTGTTGACCTATTAATGGTAGCCTTTCCGTCAGGTGTGAGGTTGTGGGACCCACACCATGGTCCCCAGATAGTCAAGGCCAATGGGAGCAGAGGCCTTGTCAATACACCAGAATGACTAAGGCTATTCTGAGCCAAGATACCATGAGCGGGTGCAAGGACACATGATGTACACTGTGCCCTTCTGCAGCCAAATGATTGCTGTCACTGTTGGCAACCAGCCTTCTTTGTCCCTGGAGTAATATACAGGCTACTGACCAGGAGCTGCTAGAGAGAGCAGCTGGGCAGAGCAGAGGCTAGAGAGTTGAGAGAGAGAGAGAGAGAGAGAGAGAGAGAGAGAGAGAGAGAGAGGTGATAGGCATGGAGAATGTAGTGCCTATGTGTGCAGGAGAGAGGAGAGCTCAGACGGAGCTGGGAGCTGGGATGGCGATGATGTGAGGCTAAGAGCTCACAGAGAGCTCAGCTGTGGCTGCCATGTGGACCAGCCAGTGTGCTGCACTGGGGAGACAAGAGAAGCTGCTGAGCCAGACAGCTCAGGTAGCCACAGTCTAGGGGGCATCATGAGGCTGCTCAGATAACTGGGGGTACAGAGAGAAATGCTGCTTTGTGGGAAAGATGTATCTGTTCATCAGCCGGTGTGCAGCTGCCTGCCTGTGTATGGGACTTGGCTGTGAAGGACTGTTCTGCCTGTACAGGACTGCTGTGCCACTGGCTTCTGCAATAAAGACTCATTCTTATACGCCCACGACTTCTCATGTCTTCTGTCTGCCCCGTCGCTGAGAACTGACCTGCTCTCTCTGTCAGAGGTGATACTTCATTGTGATTTTAATTTGTATCTCTCTGATGATTTGTGACTTTGAGCATTTTTTCAAATGTCTATTGGTCATCTGTATGTTTTCTTTGGAGAAGTATCTATTTTGGTCCTTTGCTTATTTCTAGATTGGATTGTTTGTCTTCATGGTGTTGAGTTCTATGAACTCTTCATATATTTTGGAAACTAACCCCTTATTAGATATATCATTAGCAAATATGTTCTCCCTTACAGTGGGCTCCTTTTTCATTTTGCGGATGGCTTCTCTTGCTGTGCAGAAGATTTTTATTTTGATGTAGTCCCATTTATTTAATTTTTATTTTGTTTCTCTTGCCTTAGGAGATATATCGGTGAAAATATTGCTATGTAAGAACTCTGAGATTTTAAAAAATATATTTTTTATTGACTTTTCACAAAGAGGAAGGGAGAGGGATAGAAAGTCAGAAACATCGATGAGAGAGAAACATCAATCAGCTGCCTCTTGCACACCTCCTACTGGGGATGTGCCCACAGCCAAGGTATATGCCCTTGACCAGAATCAAACCTGGGACCTTTCAGTCGCAGGCCAACACTCTATCCACTGAGCCAAACCAGTTTTGGCAGAAGTCTGAATTTTATTGCCTATTTTCTTCTAGAATTCTTATGGTTTTACAACTTAAATTTAAATGTTTTATTTGTTTTGAGTTTATTCTTGTGTATGGTGTAAGTAGTTGGTCTACTTTTTTTTTTTTTTTGCATGTAACTATCCAATTTTCCCAACACCATTTATTTTTACTCCATTGTATGCTCTTGCCTCCTTTGTCAAATATTAATTGACCATAGAGGTGTGGGTTGATTTCTGGGGTCTCTGCCTGTTCTTGTGCCAGTACCAGGCTATTTTTGTTACAATGGTTTTGTAGTATAGTTTGATATCAAGTATTGTGACTCCTCCAACTTTGTTCTTCTTCCTCAAGATTGTTGATACCATTCAAGGTTAATTTTTGGAATATTTGTTCCATAACTCTAAAGTATGCCATTGGTGTTATAATAGGGATTCCATTGAATCTATAGATTGCTTTGGGTAATATGGACATTTTAATAATATTAATTCATGAACACAGTATATACTTCCATTTGTTTGTATCTTTCCCCATTTCTTTTTCCAATGTTCTGTAGTTTTCTGAGTAAAGATCTTTTACCTCTTTGGTTAACTTTATTTCTAGGCACCTTATTTTTTTTATGTTGTTGCAATGGTAAATGGGATTATTTCCTTAGTTTTTCTTTCTGAGAATTCATTATTGGTGTATAAAAATACCATCAATTTCTGGATTCATTTATTAAACCCAGTAGTGCTTTGGTAGAGTCTTTAGGGTTTCCTATGTACAATATCACATCATCTGCGAATAATGACAGTTTTACTTCTTCTTTTCTAATTTGGATGCCTTCAATTTCTTCTTCTTGTCTGACTGCTGTGGCTAGGACTTCCCATACTAAAGTTGAATAAGAATGATGAAAGCAGACATCTCTATCTTGTTCCTTATATTAGAGGACATGGTTTCAGTTTTTGCCCATTGATTATAATGTTGGCTGTAGGTTTGTCATATATGGCCTTTATCATGTTGAGGTATGATCTATCTATTCACACTTTTCTGAGAGTTTTTTTTTTATCATAAATTGGTGCTGGATTTTGTCAAATCTCTTTTCTATTGATATGCTCATGTGATTTTTGTCTTTCAGTTTGTTTATGTGATGTATCATATTCATTGATTTGTGAATATTGTACCAGCCTTGCATCCCCAGAATAAACTCCACTTGGTCATGGTGTGTGATGTTTTTCATGTATTGCTGGACCCAATTTGCTAATATTTTGTTGAGAATTTTAGCACCTATGTTCATCAGGAATATTGGCCTATAATTTCCTTTCTGTGTAGTGTCTTTTTGTGGTTTAGAAATTAGGATAATGTTGGCCTCATAAAAAGAGCTTGGAAGCCTTCCTTCTTCTTGAAGTTTTTGGAATAGTTTGAGGAGGATAGAAGTTATTTGAATGTTTGGTAAAACTCACCTGTGAATCCATCCAATCCAGGAATTTTATTTGCTAGTTCTTTTTGTCACTGCTTCAACTTTATTACTTATTATTGGTCTATTCAGATATTCTGATTCTTCCTGATTAAGTTTTGGGATATTGTATGTTTATAACATTTGTCCATTTTCCTAGTTTGTCCAATTTGTTGGGAAATAGTTTTCCATAGTATTCTCTTATTAGCCTTTGTATTTCTGTGATGTCAGTTGTTACTTCATTTGTTTCATTTCTGATTTTATTTATTTGGGTGCATTCTCTTTCTTTCTTGATGAGTCTAAGTAAAGGTTCATCAATCTTGTTTATCTTTTCAAAACCAGATCTTGGTTTCATTGATCTTTTCTACTTTTTTAGTCTCTATATGATATTTATTTCCACTCTAATCTTCATCATTTCCTTTCTTCTACTTACCCTGAGTGTTGTTTACTGTTCCTTTTCTAGTTCTTTTGTAGGATTAGATTGTTTATTTGAGACTTTTCTTATTTCTCGAAGTAGGCTTACAATGCTGTGAATTTCCCTCTCAGAACTGCTTTCACTGTGTCTCAGAGATTTCGGGTTGTTATATGTTCCTTTTCATTTGTTTGAAGGAAGTTTATAATTTCTTCTTTGATCTTATTCATAACCTACTTATTTTTTCATAACATGTTGTTTAGCCTCCATGAGTTTGAATATTTTTTAGTGTTTCCATTGTAGTTGATTTCTAGTTTCATGCCATTGTGATTAAAAAGATGCTTGAATTTGTTAAGATTTATTTTGTGTTCTAACATGTGGTCTATCTTTGAGAATGTTCCATGTGCACTTGAGAATAATGTATATTCTTCGGATTTGGGATGAAATGTTCTTTAAATATCTGTGACTTGGTATCTGATATGGTCTAGTGTGCTATTTAAGGTCTCTGTTTCCTTGTTGATTTTTTGAAGATGTATCCATTGATGTCAGTAGGGTGTTAATGTCACTATTATGATCATAATCCTGTCGCTCTCTCCCCTAAATTCTCCAAGAGTTTTTGTAATGTACTTAAGTGTTCCTGTAGTGTGTGCTTATATGTTTGTCAGGGTTACATCCTCTTGTTGGATTGGTCCCTTTGAATTACGTAATGACTTTCTTTGTCTCTTTTTATGTCCTTTATGATGAAGACTATTTTGTCAGATACAGGTATTATTAATCCAGCTTTGTTTTTCATTTCTATTTGCATCAAAAACTTTTTTCCAGAAACCAAGATGGCGGCATAGGTAAATACCTGAAATTGCTGCTTCCCACAACCACTTAAAAACTACAACTAAAATACTAAATGACCATCATCCAGAACCACAAAAAGGCTGGTTGAGTGGAAATTCTACAACTAGAAGGAAAGAGAAAAGCACGCTGAGACTCACAGGAGCTGCGGAAGGCAGGGGTATGGAGGCACGCGCGGAAAGGGCTGGCAACTGAGTACGCAGCTATCTTTTTCAAGCAGGAAGGAGACAAAAGCTCCATACTTCTCTGAACTCCAGTCACAGCTGAGACTCTGGGGACCCATACTCATACAAAGAGAAACTGGACTGTCTGGCAGTAGATGAAACTTCAGGGTGGCTTGTTCTGATTACCGAGAAACACTGAGACCCAAGGGTCTCTTAGGGGAGGGCTAATGGGAAGCCATTGCTGTTTGCTCTGCCCTGAGACTCCACCCCATCCAAGCTGAGTGCAGAGGCTTTTGCATATGAATGGCCTGGTTTTTGAATTCTAAACTTACTTAACAAACTGCAGCTGAGTCAGTGAGACCCAGAACATCCAAAAGAAGGCCCAAGGCTCTGCAGCAGCTTGCATTGCTTCACAGCGGGGCCTCATCTGGGCACCTCCAAATCCCAAGCAAAGAAGAGGAATCTGCAGGTCTCTCCATAGCTCCAACTGGGTGGCCTTAGGCAGAGTTAAATTAGCACCTCCTTGGAGATCCAAAAGCCAGTATACCCAGGGGTCAGAGTAGGACCATCCAGATTACAACTCCTTAGATCCATAAGGGACACACTCAGGGGCAGACTCAGTGAGCACCAAAGCCCCACTGAAGCAAGTCTTGCCCCACAAGGGTGTCTCCAGCACAAAAGTTCTCCCATCGTAGACACAGCTGATTCTCACAGCCAATTGGCCTGGAGGTCAATTCCTCTAAGTGATTCCAACAGCAATCAAGGGTTACCTACAACAAGACTTGCACACAGCCCACAAAGGGGTGCACTCAGAGTATTCACCTCAGGTAACTGGGGAGGCTGAGCCAATGGGCCCTATGGGACACCTAGCACACATAGCCACTCTATCAACTCAGGGAAGCAGCCAAAATGTGGAGACAAAGAAAAAGGTCACAAATTAAAGAAATGGAGGAAAGCAAATTACTGGATATAGAGTTCGAAACCACAGTTATAAGGTTTTTCAAGAATTTTCTAGAAAAGGCTGATAAATTTAGTGAGACCCTTGAGGATATGAAAAAGGACCAACTAGAAATTAAGCATACACTGACTGAAATAAAGAATAATATACAAAGATCCAGCAGCAGACTAGAGTATCACACGAATCAAGTCAAAGATTTGAAATACAAAGAAGCAAAAAACACCCAACTGGAAAAGAGAAAAGAAAAAAGAATCCAAAAATATGAAGATAGTGTAAGGAGCCTCTGGGACAACTTTAAGCATACCCACATCAGAATTATTGGAGTGCCAGAAGAAGAAAGAGAGCAAGAGATTGAAAACCTATTTGAAGAGATACTGACTGAAAACTTCTCCTACCTGGTGAAAGAAATTGACTTACAAGTCCAGGAAGTGCAGAGAACCCCAAACAAAAAGAATCCAAAGAGGACCACACCAAGACACATCATAATTAAAATGCCAAGAGCAAATGACGAAGAGAGAATACTAAAAGCAGCAAGAGAAAAACAGTTAAATAAGTATCTATCAATAATGACCTTAAATGTTAATGAATTAAATGCTCCAGTCAAAAGACATAGTGTAGCTGAATGGATAAGAAAACATGATCCATATATATGCTGTCTAAAAGAGACCCACTTCAGAACCAAATGTTCACATAGGGTGAACATGAAGGACTGGAAAAAAAGTTTTTTTAAGTAAATCTTTTTGTTCAGATTATTACAACTGTTCCTCTTTTTTCCCCATAACTCCCCTCCACCCTGTTACCACCCAACCCTCTGCCCTTACCTACAAGGGAGCACCCATACGATTGTCAGCTGATTTCTCAACAGAAACTATGCAGGCCATATGGGAGTGGCAAGAAATTTTCAAAGTGATGAATAGCAAGAACCTACAACCAAGATTACTCTACCCAGCAAAGCTATCATTCAGAATTGAAGGTCAGATAAAGAGCTTCACAGATAAGAAAAAGCTAAAGGAGTTCATCACCACCAATCCACTATTATATGAAATGCTGAAAGGTATTCTTTAAGAAGTGGAAGGAGAAGAAAAAGGTAAAGATAAAAATTATGATATCAAATACATATTTATCAATAAGTGAATCTAAATGTCAAGTGAATAAATAATCTGATGAACAGAATAAACTGGTGAATATAATAGATTCAAGGGCATAGAAAGGGAGTGACAGACAATTCTGAAGGGGAAACAGGTGTGGTGGTGTGGGAAGAGACTGGACAACAATTGTACACCTATGGATGAGGACGGTTAGGGGGAGGTAAGGGCAGAGGGTTGGGTGGTAACAGGGTGGAGGAGAGTTATGGGGAAAAAAGAGGAACAGTTGTAATAATCTGAACAATAAAGATTTACTTAAAAAAACTTTTTTTCCAGTCCTTCACGTTCACCCTATGTGAACATTTGGTTCTGAAGTGGGTCTCTTTTAGACAGCATATATATGGATCATGTTTTCTTATCCATTCAGCTACACTATGTCTTTTGACTGGAGCATTTAATTCATTAACATTTAAGGTCATTATTGATAGATACTTATTTATTGCCATTTTTATTCTTTACTCCTATATTCCTCTTTCTATTTTTTTTTACATGTCTTGCAATACTGGTTTGAGGGTAATAAACTCATTTAACTCTCTTTTTTTTTTTGGTCTGAGAATCTCTTTATTTTACCTTCTACTTTGAATGATAGCCTTGCTGGGTGGAATAGATCCTTGCTTTTCATTACTTTGAATACTTCATGCTATTCTCTTCAGCCTGTAGTGTTTCTGTTGAGAAATCAGCTGACAGCCTTCCTAGAGCTCCCTTGCAGGTAAGTGATTGCCTCTTTCTTGCTACCCTTATGATTCTCTTTGTCTTTAACATTGGCCATTTTAATTAGGATGTGTCTTGGTATGGATTTCTTTAGGTTCATCTTGACTAGAACTTCCTGTGCTTCCTGAACTGGTGACTTTTTCTCTCACCAGTTTAGGGAAGTTCTCTGTCATTTTATCCTCAAACAAGTTCTCTTTCTTTACTCACTTTCTTCTCCCTCTGTTACACTTATGATGCAGATTTTGTTGTGTTTCATGTTGTCTCAAAGTTCCCTTGAAGTATCCTCATGATTTTTTCTTTTGTTGCTCTGATTGAATGATTTTTTTCTACCTGTTTTATAATCCACTAATTTGATCCTCTGCTTCTGCTAATCTACTGTTTATTCTTTCCAGTGTATTCTTTATTACAGATATGTATTTCTTAATTTTCAACTGTTTGTTTTTCATAGTTTCTGTCCTTTTTCATGCTGTTGAACATTCTTAAAATCATTACTTCATACTCTGTTTCTGATAAATTGCTTTCCATTATTTCATTTAACTCTTTCTGGAGATTCCTCCTGCTCTTTCATTTGAGGCCTGTTTCTTTGTTTCCTCATTTGTGCTGTTTATGTTTGTTTCTGTGTATTGGATAGGATGATATGACTGCCAGATTTGGTGGGGTGGCCGTCTATATTGTGTGTCTTGTAAGACCGAGGGGTGTAGTTCCTTGAGCTGAGCTGAGTGCTCTAGGAATGTCTCTTTTGTGAGTTATGTGCACCCTAGCTGTTGCAGTTGCTATTGTTCCATTTGTGAATGATTGACTTTGTGGCTGAACCCTGACCACATCATGCCACTATTATACTGGTACTGATAGAACAAAATTAGACAAAACAAAACAAACCTAAAACAACATGAAAACAACCAAACCAACAACAACACCAAAAAGAACAACAAAAAAAAGCATAAGGAAAAAAGAATACTAAAGAATAAGAGACCAAAGATTTAGAAACAAAAGAAAAAATGGAGACCAAAAGAAAAAAAAAGGAACAACAACAACAGAAAATGAAAGAAGATAAGAGAATTAATATAAAAAAGGAAGGAAAAATAATAAATGAAATAATAATTTTGAAAAATAATAATAAATAAAATAAAATATAGAATAGGAAAAATATAAAAAAGAAAAGAGAAAGAGAAAAGTAAAATAAGAAAAGAAAAGAAAGAAGTAAGAGATATGAAAGAAAAAAGAAAAAAATTATGAAATATAAAAGAAAAATATTTTTTAAAAATGGAGTTCATCTCTGCAAATGTTTGTGCCTGCTGCAATCACCTTTGGATTTACTGTTTGTGGAACTCAATGGATTTTGCACAGATGGTGTCTGAATCTGGCCACTTAGTGTGCTGGTCCTGGGTCTCCCTGGAGGTTTTCTAGTACAAACTAAAATCAGTTGCTGTCCCTGCCTGGTTCTCAGCAACCTGACTGCAGCTCTGCAGGGCGGATCCCCAAGAAGTCTGGCAGGTGGGGCCTCTATAGTTCTCAGGTCTGGCACCTTGAAAGTCCCTGCTCTGATCTGTTCTCCCTTTTCCCAGGGAACTGCGCTTGTGGGATATCTCCAACTTGGCCATGGTGGTTTACACAGACTCACGTTGGGGGTGGTCAGGCCCATGGCTTGTATGAAAGAGGGCTGGCTCTTCTTCTCCTTCCTAGGCTGCTCTGGCTGCATTCACTGGGGAGCTCAGCTCTGCTTCCAGTAATGCAGTCAAAGGACCCAGCAAAGGCCCATCTGGCTCCAGGAGACACAGTTGCAATGTCTCAGCTCTGCCTGGTGCCTTGGCACTCTGCTGCTGCTCACCAACTAGGAGGGGATAGAAAAGAAAGAAAGAAATCAGCCTTGCTTGGCATTCCAATCTTTCTGTGCAGCTGGTCCATGCTGGGTGGGGTCTCCACTGAGGCTCAGCATGGTCCAAATGTCTGAGTCCTCCACGCTGTCAGACTGAGCAATACAGGGTACAGACTTCCAGCCCAGCACCGCTCCGCCATGTCTCAGGTCACAGCAGGATGACACAGGCCTGGCGGTTTCATGTGTGGGGGAAGGATGCTTCTCTTATGCTTCAGGGGGCAAGGTTGATCTCCTTCCCCAAGCCGCACTTTCCAGCCCCATCCAGCTCTCTGCCCAAAGTCTTTACAAATAGTGGAGACCCCCTCAGAGTCTCTGCTGTGTGCACCAGTCAGACCCCTACACTGGCCTGTAGCTTTGCCGCATGGCTTTCACCGCAGACACAGGTCACGATGAACTTTCCAGGCCCGTGTGACAAAGTAATCACTTTTCGCCCGGGATGATGCAGGCTGAGTCTCCCTGGTGGACAGAATCCTCAGGGACTCCTGCTGGGCTCCCCTTCCCTTCTCGGTGACTCTGGATTGGGGATGCCTGAATGGGGATGAAACCCCACAGTCTCAGGGGCTGGGGTCTCCACTGCTGAAAAACCCATGTGGCTTCCCAGCATGTGAGTTGGCTCACCCTTTCCAAGGCTCCTCCTGCCCTCCCCTGTGCTCCCTGCCCTCAGTATTTCAGACCGGGTACACTGCAGCTGGTTTTTCAAGCCAAATTGCTCTGCAGGTCTGTAGGAATTGGAAGCAGCCATCTTGGGATCTCCCTGTCTGCCTGTTGACTTTATTCTCTGCTTCCAAGAATCTCATAGATTTGTTTGACTTCTAAGTATATTTTTAGGTCTCTTCAGTTTTCCCTCATTTCTAATTCCTCTTATTTTACCTTACAGACCAGAGATAATTCCATGTTTACCTATGTTAAATCAATACTTTGAAACTTCAAATAAATTTTGTTTTAATAATTTTATGTGACTTATACAATTTAAAACTTCTCTTGCCACTTTTGTTCTGATTGCTCCATGTTCACAGCAACCCATTCTTGTTGTATTGATGCATGTGAATCTACCTAAGGCTCATGATAGCAATTCATATTGGCGAGGATTATTTCAGGGGGAAAACTCACTCAGTTTTTCAGATATTAAGGGTTTCAAATTTATTTCATTCATTGACTAGCTACAACTCTGCTTTGTAATTTTAAGGCTTTTATTATATTTAATTTATCACAATTTACTTACAAATGATATACCAATTCACAGATAGTATGAGAACATTATAATACTATACTTCCATTTTCTTTCCTTCTTTATTATTACTAGAGGCCCAGTGCGTGAATTTGTGTATGGGTGGGGTCTGGCAGGACCATCCCAATGGGGGCCAATCAGGCCAGTGGGGGAGGGGCTGTGGGAGGTCAGCCAGCCCTGTTCCCAGGGTGGGGGGCTGATCAGGGGTAAGGCCAGCTGGGGGGGAGGTCTACAGGTGGTTGGCTGGCTGGCTCTGCCCCCGACTGGGCTGGTTGGCCAGCCGCAGTTAGTGTCATAGCAACCAGTCATTCCGGTCATTCCGGTATTCCAGTTGTTGGCTTTATATATATATAGATTATGTTTATTCCTTTTTTAATAAAAGTCTTTGTTGTTTAAAGTATTACATATATTCCCTCCTCCCCCCACCCACCACTGACCCCTTCTAGCCTGCCAACACTCCCCACCCCAGGCCTTCACCACCCTATTGTCTGTGTCCATGGCTTATGTATATAAGCCAACCAGTTCTTTGGTTGATTTCTTCCACCCACCCACCCTACCCTGCCTTCCCTCTGAGATTTAACAGTCTGTTTGATGCTTCCATGTCTCTGGATCTATTTTGTTCATCAGTTTATTTTGTTGATTAGATTCACATGTGAGTGAGATCATGTGATATTTATCTATCTCTGACTGGCTTATTTCACTTAGCATAATGCTCTCCAGGTCCACTCATGTTGTTGCAAACTGTAAGAATTCTTTCTTTATTACAGTTGTGTAGTATTCCATTGTGTAAATGTAACCACAGTTTTTAAATCCACTCCTCTGCTGATGGGCACTTGGGCTGTTTCTAGATCTTAGCTATTGTAAATTGTGCTGCTATGAATATAGGGTGCATATATTTTTTCTGATTGGTGTTTCTGATTTATTAGTATATATTCCTAGAAGTGGGATCACTAGGTCAAATGGGAGTTCCATTTTTTTTAAAATATATTTTTATTGATTTTTTTACAGAGCGGAAGGGAGAGGGATAGAAAGTCAGAAACATTGAGGAGAGAGAGACATCGATCAGCTGCCTCTTGCACGCCCTCTACTGGGGATGTGCCCGCAGCCAAGGTACATGCCCTTGCTGGAATCAAACCCAGGACCTTTCAGTCCGCAGTCCGACGCTCTATCCACTGAGCCAAACCCGTCTCGGCAGTTCCATTTTTAATTTTGTGAGGAAACTTCATACTGTTTTCCATAACTGGCTGCACCAGTCTGCATTCCCACCAGCAGAGTTATTCCCTTTTCTCCACATCCTCACCAGCACTTGTCATTTGTTGATTTGTTGATGTCAGCCATTCTGACAGGTGAGGTGAACACCCCATTGTCATTTTAATTGGCATCTCTCTGGTAACTAGTGACTTGGAGCATTTTTTCATGTTTCTTGGCCATCTGTATGTCCACTTTGGCGAAGTGTCTATTTAGGTATGTTGCCCATTTTTTAGTTGGATTGTTTGTTTTCCTTTTGTTGGTTGTGTGAATTCCTTATATATTTTGGAAATTAACCCTTTATCAGATGCATCATTGCCAAATACGTTCTCCCATGCAGTGAGCTTTCTTTTCATTTTGCTGATGGTTTCTGTTGCTATGCAGGAGATTTTTATTTTGATGTAGTCCCATTTCTTTATTTCTCCTTACTTCCCTTTGCCCTGGAGCTGTGTCCATAGACATATTGCAATGAGAAGTCTGAGACTTTGCTGCCTATGGTTTCTTCTAAGATTTTTGTGGTTTCATGACTAACATTTAAGTCCTTTATCTATTTTGAGTTTACTCTTGAGTATGGTGTAAATTGGTGATCTAGTTTCGTTTTTTTGCATGTATCTGTCCAATTTTCTCAACACCATTTATTAAAGAGACTGTCTTGCCTCCTTTGTTAAATATCAATTGAACATAATGACTTGGGTGGATTTATGGGATCTCTGAAATGTTCTGTTGACCTATATGCCTGGGCTCGGGCCTCCATCTTCTGAGGGAACAGCTCCTCCCACAGTCCAGCACTCCGTCCTTTTGGCCCCGTCAGCCTGCTGCCCCTGGGAGCTGGCTCAGCTCCTCTTGCGACTTCGCTCCTACTGGGCTACCGGGCTCCAGGTGCTCTGTCCTTCCATGATGTGTCCCCTCCTTGGTGGGACGTCTGGTGGTAATCCAGGTGAACATTTTCCCTCTCAGTTCCATTTCCAGTCTGGCCCTGGGACGAGGTACACGACAGGTCTGCCTATTCGGCCGCTATTTCTAGTTCAGTCTATATTTATTCTTTTAAAATTTTTATTGTTGAAAGTATTACATATGTCTATATTTATTCTTTATTCTATTGTTTCTCTACCTATGTTATAAACCCCCAAAACTGCTTCAGGTTACATGGTCTTAGACTCTAGATTGTCTGATCCATTCTCTTAGACTACATGTTAAACCCCTCAACTCAACAAAACAAGATACAACCCTTGCTTCAAACATGAGCTTGGGCAAGTCCCAGCTCAGAAAGGTTGTATTGGTTAGAGGCGAGGTGGTCCTGGCTAAAATGGAGCACAACTGTGGGAATCCTTTTTATGTCCCGCGTATCCAGGGTTCCCATGTCAGGGTTCAGGATCTGGAGAAGGCTGCACATAAATGAAGAGAGACTGGAAAAGCATCAATTTGGGGAATCATGGGGGCCAGGTTGGAGTCCACCTCTAGGGGGAGGACACCACCAGCTCTGGCCTTCCTATCCCCTTTTATTAGGACTATGTGATACATCCATGTCCTTTAGGTCAGGGAGTTCCAACAATGAGTCAAACAGCAAGAATTAACATAAGACTAAAAGTGGCAGCTGCTTCAGCTACCAATGTCTCACCTAAGCAGTGAGTGAATAGTTCAGACTTACAGAGCCATTAATGTTGACCAGGTTTCTTGTTTGTTCTATTTATTTGGTGAAGCAATGGCTGGTTTCCTGCACACAACAATGTACATTCATTTGGTCTCAAAAAGTTCTGACAGAGCTGCTGGGATTAAACTAATAGATTTACAGAGTCACTATAAATTATTTTTCATATGGAAAGTGGAACGCCTAATGTAGCACACAGCTTTGCATTCTATGATGCATAATGATGGCTTACACATATAGTGCTTACAGTATGCCAGGCATTGTGATTGATTTATCTATATATACATATATTTTTTTCAACTTTCTTCATTGTAAAGTAGTCCATTTACAACAGGGCAGTGAAAATTGCTATATATGGCAATTCAGAAACTGTTTAACATGAAAATGTAATCAGTTTTGAGGAAGGTATGCATCTTGTTATATTACTTTGCTGCATTGGTTATATAAGGGTTTATAAAAAAAGAATTTAGTTTACATCTCAGGTGAGTACTAAATTTCTTTCTCTCTTTAAAAAAAACATTTTGTGTTTTATTATTTCAACAAGTTCTCAATCTTATTGTTTCAGCTAGTCCTGATAAATTGTTACTGTTCATATCATTTTTATGATAAGGCATCAGATTCCCAAATAAATGCTGACAGGAGCAGGGCTGGAATTCCAGGCATAATGCATTGTTTATATGATCTGTGCCACCGAGAGGTGAATAGATCACCCATTCTTGTGTAGCAAAATAGAAGCAGTACCAACCACGCCAGTGGGGGGCCTCTGAGCATGTCTGTGGAGTGTCAGAGCCCTGGTCCAGAAGGACAAGACCACGTGAGGTAGCAGCCCAGGGCTGGGGCACAGACTCCAAAGGAAGTGGTGGCACATCACTTCTTCTTCTTCTTCTTTTTAAAGTTCCAGCTGATTTTATTTTCTTCTCAAAAAAAGTTATTTACAGGAGGTATATATCAACAATCTGACAGGCAGTGAACTTGACATGATTAGCTGGCATGATTTTTCTTCTAAAGGCTAGATGGAACCAGGGTGCGGACCAGCCCAGCCATCCCATCAGGTAGGCGGCTGGGCTCTCTGCATGGGTCTGAGGACTTTTCTTTATTGCTGTCATGACGCATTAAGCTACACCCGTGCTCCCATTGTCTTAGGGAAGAGGTGAAATCTGAAAAACAACACACACACACACACACACACACACACATTTGGAGCTCATATTGAGCTTATTAAACACTCAATAAGAATAAGCAAAATATATAGTATTTAGTTAATGATACATGCTAAAGAAAAAATAGAGCAACTATGGGGGATGGGAATGGGCAACTTTGGGATCAAGGTGGTCAGGCAAGGCTCCCGTAAGGTGACATCTGAGTAGAACCTGGGGGCGGTGAGAAGCATACCAGTCTGCCTCTTAGAGAAGAGCATTGCAGGCAGCTGGGCACTGGGCCCAGCCTGTTGAGAAAGACTAAGGAAACCGGTGAGGAAGGAATGAGGGAGGGAGGAACAGGGGCAGTCCTGGGAGCAGAGGGTATATGGGCCAGGTCACAAAGAATCTGGGGGTCACTGGAAAGAGGGTTGTGTTCTGTATAGATTCGGACAATTGCAGAGACTATTAAAGGGACAGGAGGAAAAGATATGAGTTGGATTTTTAAAATTTTTATTTTATTTTTTAAAAGATATTTTAGAGAAAGAGGTGGAAGGGAGAGAGAGAAAAAAACATTGGTGTGTTGTTTCATTGATTTATGCATTCATCTGTGCCCTGACTGGGGAATGAACCCTCAGTCTTGGCATGTCAGGACAGTACTCTAACCAACTGAGCTACCTAATCAGGGCATGAGTTGGATTTTAAATGCATCATCCCAGCTGCCATGTTATGTTGAGCATAGACTTAGCAGGGCAAGGACAGAAGCAGAGAGAGCAGGTGGGGGCAAATAATATTAATTTAGCTTTGAGATGACGGAGGCCTGGACCATGGTGGTATTATGCCCAGATTTCAAGGTCCCCAGAGACCACCAGGGAGCTGAGCCTGATCAATAGCATAGAGCCTTTATTACAAGCCCGGGCTTGGCCCCTGCCCTCACCGACTTAGTGGCAGGATGCAAAAGGAGGGCCATATCCAACAACATGGCAATTTTATAGGGAGGTGGGGGCCAGATGCGAACCACTGAGTTGGTTGATTCCAATTGGTTGGGTGAGGGCTGGGCCTAGTGACACAAATAATCCCTAACGCACTTAACCTGTCCTATCCTTTGCTCTTGATTAGAGCTCAAGCACACAGTCTTTCGTGATTGGCTAACTCAAAGGGAGGGGTTGGTCTTTGTGATTTCAAGATGGCAGCCCCCAGGTAAGTTTACATATTATGCAGCCCACATGGTGGCTGCCAAGTCACACAATCCAGAATGGCAGCTGTCTTTGCAGTCCGGCTGTGCCCTTCCAGTGGCAGTCATAAAAACTGGTTGGCTCAAAGATACATTCTGAAGATGAAGCCAGCGTGTTTGCTGATGGATTGATGTGGCATGTGGAAGAAAAGGGGGAGTCAAGGGTAACCTCAAAGTATCTGGCCTGAGCATATCTACTGAGATGGAAAAGACTGTGGGGGGAGAAGGCTGGGGGAAAGGTCAACAGCTGTGTTTGGGCATTTTAAGTTGGAGATGCCCCTCAAAAATTCAAGTGGAAATGCTGAGAATGTCATTGACTACATGTCACTAGAGCTCGGGGAAGGGATCCAGCCGGGGATGCCCATTAGGGTATTGGTCTATAGTTGGCATTCTCAGAAGCAAGACTGCATGCTATTCCCAAAAGAATGAGATATTCTAATTTTTAGAAGATAAGGAAATGCAAGGAAATAGAAAAGGATTTGGAAAAAGAATGGTCAGGATGGCCAGAAGAAAACCGGGGGAATGCCAAGCCAAGCAAGTGTTTCAATAAGATGAAGGTCAAATGCTATTAATAAGTCAATAAGATTAAAATTTATAACTGATCCTTGGGATTAGATCCATGGAAATCACAGAAGACCTTGTTAAGAGCAGCTTTTGTGGAGAGTTAGAGGTAAAATCCAGCTAACAGTGAATTCAAGGTCAGTGAAGATGGTGGAGTGAGGACTCCTGAAAATTCTCTGCTTTCTAAAAGCAATGAGGAAACTGGTAAAATGGTCAGAATCAACTGTCTAAGAACCTTGGAAATTAACCAAAGTCTTGTAGCAACCTGGAGCATTTATATAAGAAAAGCAGCTAAGTCTTAAGGACAGAAAGCATTGTTGAGCTTGAACTGCCCTGTTCCCATCTCTTTCTCTCCAGCTTTTCAGATGCCTTGAAACCAGCAGCCTGGGGGCCATCAGGAAGGGCGAATGGAAGGAGCTCTTTTTTCAGATCCCTGTCCCAGGAAATTGCCATTGTTGACATGTCTAGGGGTTCGTGGAAGACCCAATTAAAGGATGTTTTCATTGACCTGATTCAGAGCTCATTCCCGAGAAAAGAGCCTGTGCTGAAGGTGTTTGTTAAAAACCTTTAGAGGCAATTGTCTAATGTCACAATTGCACAAAGTTGGGGCAAACTGTAGGCTAACAAAAAAAGTTTAGGAGGGAAAGCTGGACAACGAGATATCCATAGGGCTTTGAAAAGCTCCACTATTTCCCTGGGGGTCTAGGAGGCTATGTAGGTGCGCAGGGCTGCGTGCACACTCAGAAAGGACCATGGCTCTCACTTCTGGCTGCATTCAGGCTGCACATCAGCAGAAGTGAAGGCTAAGGCAGCGCTGTCAGCCTCCGGCTGAGTGTGGGAGGCAGGGCTGCTGGCAAAGATTGGGAGGCTCCTCATTAGAAATCTCTCTCTAATCATTAACTGACCAGTAATCGAATCAATCAGAGGCCTAAGTGGCCACACACAACCAAGGCTATAGACAGAACTTGTTCAGAAAAGTTGTTAAACACACAGTAACAAAAACAAGCAACAATAAAAACAAACCCTACGAGAGAGGAAAATCTGATTTCTAGGGTTGCCCCATTATTTTATTATTTAAAATGTTCAGTTTTTAACCAGAAATTATAAGACATGCAAAGAAACAAGGACATGATGCCCACACACCAGGAAAAAGTAGAAACAGACCCTGAGGAAGCCTAGACACTGGAGCTTCCAGACAAAGACGTCAAATCAGCTGACTTACCACAACTAAAGGAAATCATGTCTAAAGAAATAAAGAGCCCTAACCTGTTTGGCTTAGTGGACAGAGCATCGGTCTGCAGACTGAAGGGTCCCAGGTTTGACTCTGGTGAGGACATGTACCTTGGTTGTTGGCTCAGTCCCCAGTAGGCGGTGTGCAGGAGGCAGCTGAACGAGATTTCTCTCTCATTGATGTTTTTAACTCTATCCCTTTCCCTTCCTCTCTCTGAAATCCATAAAATATGTTTTTTAAAAAGAAATAAAAGTATGAGAATGAAACTTTAACAAATAAAGAGCAATAAAGAGGTATAAACTGGGGAAAAAAGTACAAAAGAGTATGACAAGAGGTAAATTGATAAAAATGCTTACTATAGTGATGGGGACAGAACATTGATTTCCAGGGCTTGAGGGCAAGGGCAAGTGCACTTTTGGGGTAATGAAATCATCTTTATTCCAACTGGGCTGGTGATTATAGAAATCTATGAATGTTTTAAAATTCATAGGACTGTACCTCCAAAATAAGCAAGTTTTACTGTATGATGATTGAAAAATATCATTCAAAAATATCAAGTGCCGATTATCTATATATATAAAAGGCTAATATGCAAAGTGTCCCCTTGGAGTTCGATTGGGAGACCGGGAGTTTGATGGCTTGCTATGACGTGTGATGAACACCAGGAGGGGGCAGCACAAAATGAAGGAAGGCCCTGGCCAGTGGCTGGAAAGAAGGCCCTGGCCAGCAGCCAGAAGGTCCAATCGGCTCTGATCAAGGGGCCTGGCCTAGGGACTCTACCCAAGCACAAATTTCATGCACCAGGTCTCTAGTAAAAATAATAAAAAGAAAACATTTGTTTCACAAAAGCTAGAAATAAAATATCAGACAATACCATGTAAGAAAAAAAGGAATAAGTTGGAGGCAAGTTCAAGTCCCTAGTCTTGACCCTGGCCGGGGAGCTCAGTTGGTTAGAGCAGTAGCCGGCAAACTGTGGCTCGTGGTCCACATGTGGCTTGGGAGTCGTGGTTTGCCGCTTTATTGACTAATGAGTTTGCCGACCACTGCCTTAGGGAAAAACACTTAAAAAACATTTTAATAATGTACTAATGTCTTTCACCTGAAGTCAAAACTTACGCAGTGGTCGGCAAACTCATTAGTCAACAGAGCGGCACACTGCGGCTTGCGAGGCACAGTTTGCCAACCACTGGGTTAGAGCATTGTCTATGTATGTCAAGGTTGTGGGTTCAGTTCCCAGTCAGACACTACAAGAGTCTACCAATGAAGGCATGTATTAAGTGGAACAACAAATCTGTGTTCATCTCTCTCTCTTTCTTAAATCAATAAATTCAAAAATTCAAAAAATATGTTTAAAATGTTTCTACTGTTATTCAGAAGAACAGGCTACTTATTAAATGCAGATTTAAATTTAAGTGTATATATTTTCTAAGGATAGTCAACAAAAAGTGGAACTATAATGGATAACTTTCACACACATAAAAATAATTGAATATATTTAATTCAACAGGAGTCCAAAACAGAAAACAATAGAAATAAAGAGAAAGCATAATAAATTAGAAACCTAAAATAAGTTGTTAAAAACAAAACCTCACATATATATTAACAGATTAAATTTATCTATAGATTGGAGACAATTGGATCATATATTTAAAAAATGCTACATAAAAGGCACACCTTAAATATTTGGGGTGGTGAGGCACAAGAACAATTCAAGCAAAACAGAAAGACTGAAAATAAATTAATAAAACAGAATGTACAAGGCATAGATATTCTATATAATAAAGAGCTAATATGCAAAAGGTCATCATGCCATCAAGCCAGGCTGGGGGACCTGAGGCTGGCCTTTCGGGTCCTGAGGCCATGCCCCCTGCCCTGGTGCCAGGGCCAGGAGACCTATACCAGGCCAGGGGACTTAAGGCTGCACCCTTCCTGACCCTGTGGGGCTTGCCAGGGGTGTAGTCTGGGTCTTGTGCAATTTTGAGGTGTGCATGGGTGGGTGGGAACTTGAGTCTGGATTGTGGGGTGTGCCCCAGTCTCTGACAGGAGAAAGATTTTCATATACATTTTACTAATTTTCTTTCATTTCTGACACGTCTATTATAGAGAAAGAGCAAATAGCAATATTAAAACATTTCCACTAATCAATTCCCTTTTAATGTGCACAAATTTTGTGCACCAGGCCACTAGTGTACATAAGTAACCATCTGACCATTCGATCATTCAACTGCTAGCTATGATGCGCAATGACTAGGAACAGATGCCCCAACCAGTAGGTTAGATTGCCGCTCTGTCAGCTCTGAATCTGGTTCACCAGCACCCTAGACCTAGAGAGGAGGGAGGAGAGACCCCAGTTCCTCATAGAATTGGCTGTGGGTTAGCTTGCTGCTGGGGCCCTGTCTGCCCCAAGTCTGGTTCACCTGCACCAGATTTTCTTTCAATGTTCATGAACCTGTGCATTTCACCACTGTTGTATTATAAAAACAAAGGTAGCATAGCAATATTAATATCCTGTAAGATATAAGTTAATGTATAGAGCATAAAAATGGACAAAAGAGATAATTTCATACCATATCAATTATGTCTCTAACAAAGCCAACAAAAATGATTTCAACAAAAAGAGTTTATTTTAACAATATAAGTGGTTCATTGCCAAGCTAGCCAGACCTGCTTAGGGACCCATGATGTCAGTAACTCCTGGCTTTCTTCTTTCTCTGTGTTATGTCATTCTCATGGCTTCCTGGTGATCCTAAAAGGAATCCTTTACCTGCAGTCTCACTCCTGTATTCCAGACAGGAAGAAGAAAAGGAACTGTTAAGAAATAGTGGTGTCGTCATCAGAAGTTACACACAGCCTTTCCTAACCATCAGCTATAAATGATCACCAGAGTACATTGCAACTTTAACCTAAATGGGGGTCCTGTTGCTAAGGAATAAGGGGAGAACATATATGAGGTAAGCTACAGTGCCAAAACAAACTGTAATCCAACTAGATAAAATCACCATTAACTTATATGTACCTAACAGTACTGCTGAGAAATACAAAAGGTGAAGTGTGATATGACTGTGGGGGGCACCCCAGGCAAGACACCTGGAGCATTCCTTAACTGTTTGTGGGCTAAATACAAGGCACCTGGCTATCCCTTTTGTTAAGACTATGGGATCTGCTCATACCCTTTAGCCAGGAAATTCCAATGACAGAAATATATAAAAGCCAAACAGAGGTGGAAGTTGCTTTAATTAACAATGTTTTAGCTCTGACCTTTCAGAGCAATTAAGGTTGTTTGCCAGCCCTTCGGGCTTCCTATCCACATCTTTCTATTAGTGAGACAGGGATTGGTTTCCGGCACCTTTGTATTTTGGAGTATAAATAAACTGCTGCTGTTTGGGTGTCAGATGCTATCTCTACATCAGAGAGAACAGACATCCCACCCGGCCCCAGCTATTTTTTCTATTACTGCATCTCTGTCTTCTATACTTTTATTTCTTAATCCCCAGCTCCTTTACTCAAAAACTGGACCCAATCTCTCTCTCCACGCTGGACGTGGAAAAGATAGTAAAACACCCACAATTGGAGCACTGGACCAGGGACCTGAGTACAGAGGAAGAAGCGAGGGGCTCGCTCCTAGAAGTGTGTACACAACGGACAAAGAATAAGGTAAGGAGTGTATTGTTGTGGATTTAAATTAGCTGGGTGTAAAATATGGGTAATCTATGGTCTCAAAAAAGAGATCTCTCTACAGTTGAGGAGTGTGAATCTCTAAGAATGTTTCCTCCTCCCTCTGGGCCTCCTCTCCCTCCCCCGCCTCCACCTGCTGTTCCTAAAACTGTAGTAAAAAGAGGCAAACATCACCGTGAGTTGGATGATTCAAATAATGACGATCTTGCTCACAGTTTTGAAAAAATGGCCTTAGCCACCAGGCCTTTACGGCTAGAAGCAGGTGCACAGCCAAATGTAAAAGTAACTTCTGAGCCGATTCTGTCCCCTTTACAGCAGACCTTACAAGAAGCCAGACAAGCTGGAGAGGATATTACAGGATTTGCAATGTATTCGGTGGTAGAGAGACCAGACCCTATCAATCCAGGGCAGATATTGCGAGTGCATGAGCCTATTCCTTTTCAAACCCTTCAGGAGTTTAAAGCCTCTGTCTCTGTGTATTGGCCCACTTCCCCTTTTGTTTTGAGCTTGCTTGACACTGTAACTAGTGAAGCTCTGCCTCCACTGGACCGGCAAAAACTGGCTAAGGCATGTCTTTCCCCTGGAGATTATTTAAGGTGGAAATCCAATTGGACTGAACTTAGTGCAGAACAAGCGGCTAGAAATCAACAGCATGGTGTGCCTATCACGCTAGAAATGCTAATAGGAACCGGGCCATATCACAGCCTACAGGCTCAGATGATGTTTCCTTTGCAGGCTTATCAGCAGATAAATATTTGTGGCACTAAGGCTTGGAGGGAATTGCCCAGTAAGGAAGAAAAAACCCTGGACATTGCTAAACTTATACAGGGACCGGAGGAGCCCTATCAAGACTTTATGGCAAGGTTGCTTCAAGCAGTAGACAGAGTGGTTGGAGATCCCGATTCGGGATCTCTACCTGTGAAGCAACTGGCTTTTGAGAATGCCAATAAAACATGTCAGGAGGCTCTACGCCCCTACAAGAAAAGGGGGTCAATTTCTGAGTTCATCCGTATTTGTGCTGAGATTGGGCCCTCCTATGTTCAGGGAGTGACTTTGGCTGCTGCATTGAAGGAGACTCTGCAGAGGGACCATTCAGGCAACAAAGAAAAAAGGACTTGTTTTATTTGCGGGGACACCTGGTCATTTTGCGAAGAATTGCAAGCAAAGGGCTGCCCCAGGGGCCAGGGGAGTTCCGTCCCTAATCCCCCTGCTCTGCAGCCAGGTCTTTGTCCTCGATGCCACAGGGGAAAACACTGGGCCAATGACTGCCACTGCCAGAGAGACACAGATGGCCAGCCTCTTGACCCATTTCAGGGAAACGGCAAGTGGGCCGGCCCGGCCCCCCCAAACATTAGGGGCACTGTCACTCACCCCGGCTCAGCCATACCATCTCGGCCAGCTGATTGGCCCACTGTCAGGGAACTCTGCCACACCATCCCAGGGAGTGCAGGATTGGACCTCTGTCCCATCCCCAACTTTGTACTAACTCCTGATATGGGGCCACAAGCAATCCCTACAGGGATTTATGGACCATTACCTAAGGGCACCATGGGACTTATTTTAGGAAGAAGTAGCTTAACTATGAAAGGATTTCAAGTTTTACCAGGTGTAATAGATCAAGACTATACTGGTGAAATTAAAGTTATAGCACAGACAACAAATACCATAATTCAGATTTTTCCAGAGACTAGGATTATAATTTTGTCCTGTCATACAGCAGGAGAACTTCTCTCCACAGAGCTTCGGGGAGAAGGAGGATTTGGATCCTCTAGTCAAATCTACTGGGCAAAGCTAGTTAAACAAGGGCGCCCAGAGCTGGAATTAAAATTAGATGGGAAAGCTTTCCTGGGAACAATAGATAGATACGGGCAGACGTTTCTGAGATTGCCTCCAGGCACTGGCCCCCTGCATGGCCTATTAATACAGCCACTGCCAATCTACAAGGCATTGGCCAAGTCTCTCAGCCTCAACAGTGCGCAGCTCAAGTGGGAAGATTTAGAGGGAAATGCAGGATATGTTACACCTTATGTGCTTGATAATTTACATATTAACTTCTGGGGAAGGGGCATTCTAGAGCAAATGGGGCTATTACTAATGAGTCCCAATGCTGTGGTTACAGCTCAAACGTTAAATCAAGGATTTTGTGCTGTTAAAGGATTAGGCAAAAGGCAGCAAGGCAGATTATCTCCTATCCCCACGTCCACCCAGCAAGGGAGGAAAGGGGTAGGATACAGGGAGCCACAGCCTTTTCATTAGGAGCCTTGGTCATCTCTCCGACCCAAAAGACTGCTGCAAAATCACATGGCTCTCTGACGACCCTGTTTGGGTTGATCAATGGCCCCTAACTGGAGAGAAGCTTCAGGCAGCACAGCTTCTAGTACAAGAACAGCTTGAAGCTGGTCATATTGAACCTACGTATAGTCCTTGGAATACACCTATTTTCATAATCAAGAAAAAATCGGGAGGATGGAGACTTTTGCAAGATCTCCGAGCAATAAATAAGACCATGGAGGTTATGGGCCCCCTTCAATCGGGGCTGCCCTCACCTACTGCTATTCCTCTTAACTATGAACTACTCATGCTAGATTTAAAGGATTGTTTTTTCACTGTATCTTTGCATCCAAATGACTGTAAATGATTTTCATTTAGTGTCCCTGCAATACACATTAAGGAGCCAGCAAAGAGATACTGCTGGAAAGTGCTGCCACAGGGAATGGCTAACAGTCCTACCTTATGCCAGGATTTTGTGGATTCAGCCACCACCCCATCAGGCAGCAGCACCCCCAGGCATATATCATCCATTACATGGATGACATCTTGTTGGCTCATGAGAATGTGGACACTCTTTATAAAGCTTTTGCAGACTTACAACACTCTCTCTTAATGATGGGACTGTGTATTGCACCAGAAAAGGTACAGAAAAGTTCTCCTTTTCATTGTCTAGGCAGTTTAATTGAAGGATGTTCTGTGCATCCTCAACGCTTACAAATTCGGACAGACTCATTAGTAACCTTAAATGATTTTCAAAAATTACTCGGGAACATTAATTGGGTCCGTCCTTCATTAAAATTGACTACTGCAGACTTAGCTCCTTTGTATGGCATTCTTCAAGGAGATTCCTCACCATCTTCTCCTAGACAATTAACAACAGAAGCTGGTATTGCTTTAACCAAAGTAGAAGCGCCCTTCAAGCTGCTCAGCTTGTAAGAGTAGACTTAACTACACCCCTTCAGGTATTAATTTTCCCTACTGTTCACATTCCCCCTGGAGTCATTTGGCAGGACTCAGAAGTAATAGAATGGCTTCATCTGGCCCATTCTCCAACCAAAGTATTAACACCTTTTCATGATTTGGTTTCTCAGTTTATAGCAAAAGCCCGATACAGACTAGTTCAATTAGTAGGGCAAGAGCCTTCCTTCATTGTAGTGCCATCACCACAGCACAGCTAAGTTGGCTATGGCAATACTCCACTAATTGGCAAACGGCTCTTGCTAACTATCCTGGTAAAATTGGAAATCATTATCCTGCCAATAAGATTTTACAGTTTTCTTCTGTTACAACTTTTATCTTTCCAAAGATAGCTAAGCAGCAACCTCTCCCTCAAGCACTAACCGTCTTCACCGACGGGTCCAGCTCAGGGAAAGCCGGATTTCATAGTGTAAAGAGTTATAAAGTAATTCCGACAAATTACTCCTCTGCACAATGGGTAGAAATCCAAGTTCTCATTTATGCTTTAGAAAATTTTGCCTCTGAACCTGTCAACATCTACCGTGACAGTGCTTATGTAGTTGGAATGGCTACAATTATTGAAACTGCTACCATTGGACATACAAACTCTGAAGAGCTATTCCACCTGTTTATTACCTTGCAAAGAGTTATTAAAAAATGGCAATTTCCATGTTTTATTGGTCATATTAGATCCCATTCTGGCCTTCCAGGTCCCTTGGCTGCAGGTAATGAGGAAGCAAATTGTCTCATTGCCTCAATAGAGGAGACTCCATTTTCCATGGCACAGGCCTCACATGCCCTGCATCATCAAAATGCCTCTGCCTTGCGCAAGGAATTCCATATTTCTCGAGAGCTGGCTCGCCAAATTGTCAAGCAATGCCCTCAGTGTGTTATCCACTTCCCTGTGCCAGCATTAGGGGTAAATCCCCGAGGACTTAAACCTAATCAAATCTGGCAAATGGATGTTACTCATGTTGCTAAGGAATAAGGGGAGAACATATATGAGGTAAGCTACAGTGCCAAAACAAACTAGATAAAATCACCATCAACTTATATGTACCTAACAACACTGCTGAGAAATACAAAAGGTGACATGTGACATGATTGCAGGAACACATTTTCAAAATCACAATCACTCTGGGAATTTTTAAACAAGCCTCTTTCAGACACTGATAGATCAGGCAGGCACAAAGTACATAAGAATAAAGAAGCTTCAAATCAGTGCTAATCAAAATCTGGTCTGTGTATTATTGTGCTGCAAGGTTAGGAACTTATACCAGAATGTAAATCACTTTGCTGCTAAGCTCTCAGTTCAATTAGCTTAATAGATTTTTAAAAAATATTACGTTTGCCCTGCCCGGTTTGACTCAGTGGATAGAGCGTCGGCATGCGGACTGAAGGGTCCCAGGTTCGATTCCTGTCAAGAACATGTACCTTGGTTGCAGGCACATCCCCAGTAGGGGATGTGCAGGAGGCAGCTGATCAATGTTTCTCTCTCATCCATGTTTTTATCACTCTTCCTTCCTCTCTGTAAAATCAATAAAATATATTTTAAAGATATTAAGCTTTTTTGATGAAAGTTTTTAACTGGTTTACATTCTAGTACAAACTCCTTATCTTCTCATAAATGTGATAAATTATTCACAGATCAGCTACTTTTTGACTAGTCTTCTATGTAAAGATTTCTTCTTTGACCAACTACTTGAATAATACTGATTGAAATAATATATCAACAAGCTTAAACTCAAAACAGATGATAATTGTTTGTTCCTAAGAGTTAGCATGTGTCTAGGACTCAATTAATCCTGTCCAAACCCAAGGGCCTATCAACAGGAGAGTCAGATTTGAATCCATACCAATTTAGATGCCATGGCTGTTAAGGGCTCTGCCACTACAGGCCATCTCTGTAGGGGAGCCCAGCTCCCAATGTGAGTCCCCTCCTCCACAGAGACCGCAGGACAACATCTTTCACCTTCTGCCGGTGGGTGCACAGGATCTGAACTGGTGCAACTTACAGTTCCTATCACACAGAGAATGATTGATACAAGTTCAATCTCAGATTTCAGTTTTACCTCATGTAACATCATCAGTTCAAGCAAAGTGTATTAAGTTTATTTTCAGAAAGTCCTGGTCCTGGGTGCAGAAGGGGCAAGCGAAGGCTTGGCTCACATGTCCTTTCCTGTCGTGGGGCCAGTTGAGGAATGTGGAAAGGACAGAGCTTACCATCCCACCAACCTGGGCTGAGCTCAGTGTCAGACTTCTCTTTTTCTACCAATTGAGGATAGATGTCATTGTGAGAACAATGAAAGAAACTCTGGAGTCATGGCTACAACTTGCTCTTGGTTTTTACCCCAATCTCACTTCCTTTTTCTTATAGTAGGCAGGCACTGCCAGCAGCTTAAATTGTATCCTTCATGTCCTTAGTCTGTGCAATTACATGGTACAGATTAAATATGGGATGTTTTGCCTTAATTGGTTTGGCTCAGTGGATGGAGCGTCGGCCTGCCGACTGAAGGGTCCCAGGTTCGATTCTGGTCAAGGGCATGTACCTTGGTTGCGGGTACATCCCCAATAGCTGATCGATGTTTCTCTCTCATCGATATTTCTAACTCTCTATCCTCCCTTCTGCTCTGTAAAAAAATCAATAAAGAAATATATTAAAAAAATAAATATGGGATGTTTTATTACTATTATTTTACAAAAATTTTATGTTGCTTTCGTAGTTGCTGTCTGTCAGCATATATAGTTCTCTCACCCTGTATGCTGTGATCTGTATCATGTGATGTGTATTCATGTAGGCAGTCTCCTATGCAGAGATAGCTAGGTGATTTCTAATTTTCTTGCCATGAAACAATACTGTCCGTAATTGTTCCTAGTCTCCAAAGTTAGCTCTCAATAAAGGCCACCTCCAGGCTTTCCGGTCCTGACACAGTCCACTCCCACACTGAATCTGGGCTGACCATGACTCACTGTAATCAACAGAAAGCAAGGATGTGCTGTCACAGTTCCAGCCTCGCTTAAGAAGGACTAGCATTTCGCTTCTGTGTCTTTGGAGATGGCCATCATGCAAGAAGCCCTTCTGAAGAGAGGCCGCACACAGAGCCTTGTAGAAGGACACGCCCACCCACCCTCGGGATGAAGGCCTCCCAGAGGAGGCCCAGCTGCCACGCGTGTGCCTGAAGAAGCAATCCTGGATGCTTAACCCATGTGAGCCGCACAGTTCTCTAGCCCAGCAGGAAAGCTGTCGGCTAAGCCTCATCCACCCACAGAACCTTGAGGGAGAATCATGATTGTTTGACTCTACTAAGAGTTGGCTTTACTATGTGGCCATAGAGATGTGCCAGTCAGCAGTGAGCGATGCAACTTCCCTCCCTCTCTCTCTGTATACAGAGAACTGAATGGCCCAGCTTAGGATGTGGTCCCCGTACGCCAAGGTTACAGGTTCAACCCCCAGTCAGCATACACAATTGGTTGACTAGAATCAACCAATGAATGCATAAACGAGTGGAACAGCCCTGGCTGGTGTGCTAAGTGGTTAGAGTGTCAGCACGTGCAACACACTGAAGGGTTTATGGTTTGATTCCTGGTCAAGGGCATGTACCTTGGTTGTGGTTCACTCCGTACCATATGTCAGGGTGTGTGCAGGAAGCAACCAATCAATGTGTCTCACATCGATGTTTCTCTCTCCCTCCTTCCTCCCACTCTCTCTGAAAAGCAATGGAAATATCCTCAGCTAAGGATTAACCACCACAACAAAGGGAACAACAAATCAATCTCTTTCTGCTTCTCCCACCCGTCCCCCTCTTCCTCTCTCTCTAAGATCAATAAAGTAAGAAACAGATGTTCCAACAAAATAGCAACAAAAAAGGGGGGGGCGGAGAGAGAGAACTGGATGTTGAGGTCACAGAGCACACACATCAGCCTCCTGCTGAGTTGCCCTCCTGAACGTCTGTACCCACGGTTACCCTGACACACGATGACGGGGAGAACCACTTTCGCTTAAAGTGCTTGCCAGGTCAAAACCGGGATTTCATTTCATTGCATTTCTCTGATCACTAGTCAAATTAAGTATATTTTTCTTTGTTTATTGGCCATTTGTGTTGACTTTTCTGTTAGTCCCTGGCTGGAGGAGAGACCAGGAGGTCTGTGTGTTGGCCTGCCCGCGCCTGTCTTCTGGGGCTGCTCCTGGCCTCGGCCTGCCAGGCTCCAGGCGCCTTTGCATCGGTGCACAGCCCCGCAGCTGGCAGACAGTTGCACGTTCTGAGCATCCAGCCTGGGAGAGGCCACGTGCATGTCACGCAGCCCATTGCCATGCACTTAGGTGGACATCTCCCGTGCCCTCCCAAAGAATCAAAAGCCAAACCCAGGCTCCAGCTGGTTTTGCTCAGTGGGTAGAGCATCAGCCTGCAGACTGAAGGGTCCTGGGTTCAATTCTGGTCAAGAGCACAAGTCTGGGTTGCAGGCTCAGTCCCCAGTTAGGGGGAGGGGGGGATAGCATGTGGGAGGCAGCTGATCAATGATTCTCTCTCTGAAATTAATAAAAGAAAAAAAAGAGCGGCTGTGTATAGCCTGAGCAGCCTCACGCCAGGTGGTGGGAGACGGGACATCACACCCCTCACCCTGAATGGCCTTTGGATTGTGCTAGCAGTTATGATCCTAAGCCCCTGTTCTGACCCCAAGGCACCATCCACTCATGTTTGAGGATACCTGAGTCCCAGAGTGGCCTCCTGTGCCTCTCTGTGGGACCTGTAACACTCACTGTGTGTGGGGGGGGGGGGGAGGGGGGGGACACGCAGAACTGCACATGCACCCGTCACACTAGCACCAGCTCTTCAGGATTTGCTAGGTAGGAAAAAGCGCCCCTCGGGCTGTGGGCTGCCGCACTGCTGGCCTGTCTTTCCTGGAAGCTCGTGTTGCCAGCTGGAGAGCCCTTGAAGGGATGACCCTGGCTCTGGGGTGGCCTCATCGCCCAGAGGGCAAGAGAATCCATATGTTCGGGCACTCCGGAGCAGCTCCGCCCACCTCCTGCCTTCTTCCCTTAGAGTGAGTGCTGTTATTTTGTGTATTTTAAATACTTTTACATTGGGGAAAAATAAATAAATACTTTTACATTGGACAATTTTGTATGATGCTTGATAATCCTATCTAATAAAAGAATAACATGCAAATGTGACTGTACCTTGGCTCCTGATTGGCTATGCTACCAGTCAATCATGAGCGGGGGGCATGACTGGGGGCATGGCCACGGCTTGCCTGGATGCCAGTGAACACTTCCCTTCACGAACACTTCACTTCACGCTGGCGCCTCAAGTGCTTCACGCTGGTGGGGGCAGGGAACAAAGCAGGGACCACGCCTCTGCACAGGGTGTTTTCGAGGGCCTAGAGAGCGAGTGTGAGAGGCTTGGTCTTTGAGGCGTCCCTGGTGTGGGGAGGGCTGGGACAGGACAACACCATACTTTCAAAGAAAGTTGTTTCCCACTTAAATATCCTCTGATGAGTATCTTTAAAAAAGAAGTAAATATTCAGCCATTGCCACACCTTGAAAAGTTAAGGTAATTCCTTAATATCACCTAATATCCACTGTAGGTTCAAATGTCTTGGTTTCAAAGATGCCTTTCACTGTTGGTTTGCCCCCTCCGGAGGCTACCCAAGGTCTTATTTCATCCCTGATGTTGGGCTGTTTCCCCCAACCATAAGTCCCCAATGCACTTCCAGCCGGAGTTAAAGGGGGCTTCTTCTGTTTTAAGGCATCGCCATATCCAGAGTCTGCCAGGCCTCTGTGAAAACACTACTCCTTAGGTCCCGGGTGCTGGGAGCTGAAGCAGAGAGGCTGTGAGGCCCAGCTCACCCAGGATGCTGGCTCCCATCACCCTCTCCCAATTATCCTGGCCCAGCCTTCCCTATGCATACCTGCTCATGGAGAGCGTGAGGTGGTCCTGGCAGTTGGATGGGAGGCCAGCAGGGGGTGTGGCTGCAGCACGAGGGAAGGGAAGGCTACACCCTCCCCCAATCCAGAGGGGCTTGACAGGGGACCTCAGGCTGCACCCCCACCTGGCAGGGCTTGACAGTGGACCTCCAGCCACACCCCCATCCCAGCACCAGGCTGGGGGACCTCAGACCATACGCTCTGCCCCAGCACCAGGCCAGGGGTCCTGAGGCTGTGCCCCTTCTGCCTGGCTAGCCTTGACAGGGGACCTCAGGCTGTGCCCCTCACCCACCAGTGCTTCACAGGGGACCTGAGCCTGTGCCCCTGTGGCAGTGAGGATTGACGGGGGACCTGAGGTTGCACCTCCCTCCTGGTGCTGGGCCAGGGGACCTGAGGCTGTGCTCCTCTGCCTGGTGGGGCTTGACAGGGGATCTCGGGTCGTGTCTCCCACCTGGTGGGACTTGATGGGGGACCTCAGGCCATGCTCCCCATCCTGGTGCTGGGCCAGGGGATCTGAGGACACCCCCTGCCCTGGGTGGCTTGACAAGAGTGGGACTGGTGGGGTCTGGATCTATCTCAATTGGGGGGGGGGGGCCTGGGTCTTGGTCTCACGTGATTTTGAGGCACATGTGAGTGAGTGGGGACTTGACTCTGGGCCCCATGGTGCACCCCAGACTCTGACAGGAGGAAGGTTTTCATATACATTTTACTAATTTTCTTTAGTCTCTGATACTTCTATTATAGAGAAAGAGCAAATAGCAATATTAAATTATTTCCTCTAATTAATACCCTTTTAATGTGCACACATTTCATGCACCAGGCCACTAGTTTTATAATAAACAGGAAGTAATTTGAAAGGGCTCCCTCTGGTCTGTGCTCATTGATTGCATTGTATGAGTGTCCTGGGGCTGCCACAGCCAGCACAGGCAGGGTGGCCTAACGCAACGATTCCTCGGCTCCGGGTCCCAGGCGGGGTCGGAATCCATGTGCTGGCCAGGCCGGCCCCTCCCAGGTGCCAGAAAGGGTCTGCGCAAGCTCCTCTCCGCAGGCTGCTGGCTTGGGCTTCATAACTCCGGTCTTCTCTGTGTGCTTGCCTCTGCATGCCCCACTTACCCTTCCATCAGGGCAGCCTTACGGATGAGGGGCCATGCTGGGGACCTCATCTTAGTTTGATCATCTCAAAAGACTTCCCAAATAGGTCACATTCACAGGTATTGGGGTTAGGACTTCAACATCTCTTGGGGGCCACAATACTACCCCTAACACACATCAAAACCAGAGGGCCAGAGGTAAGGCACCGGGGCGCCCGTGGAGTGGGGACAGTTCTCTCTGCCTCTCAGAGACTGCGTCATGCAGGAGCGGGGCTGTCCGGTAAGCCGGGCCGTGGTGGATCCTGCAGGTGGAGAGTCTACATTTGCTTTTGAGACAGAAGTAAATCATCTTTAAAGGGGATTTGAAAGATACTATAGGAATGAAATATTGTTGAACAAAATACTTAGCAACATTAGTATTTTCATGTAATAATCTGATTGTAGTAAACATGGTGATATAAATACATCTTTTTCTTTTCCAAAAAAGAATCAACTATTATTTCCAACTGCCTTGTCAGGAAAAATGTTCTTACTACTACATGCGGTGTCGTGGGAAACTTTTTGATCTTTGTCCCTGGTTCCTGGTACAGTGCTCCTAAAACCTGTGATGTGTTGTTTTCATTCATAACGAGTTCCTCTGAACTAGCTGTTTACCTGATGAGGAGACTCTTAAGGGCTCCAGGTAGCTTAGGAATGTGGTGTGGACTGGTCACCCACAGACCAACCTGTGATTAGAGAGAGTTCAACACTCGGCCTCCATCCTCAGCCCACCATCCCCTCACAACCCTGACCTCCGGGGCAGGGGAAGGGGGAAGGGCTGAAGACTGAGCTCAGCCACCAGTGGCCAATAATTTAGTCACCCCTGCCTCTGTAGTGAAAAACACCCTACAGAAGGAGAACACATGGAGGTGCTGGAGGGTGGTGCTCCCACAGGAGGCATGAAGGTGCCATGCTTTCTCCATACCTTCCCTATGCGTCTCTTTTATTTGGCTGTTTCTGAATTGCTTCTTTATAATAAGCTGATATCAGTAAGTAAAGTGCTTTCCTGAGTTCTTTGAGTTATTCTTATAAATATTGAACTTGAAGGGAGGATTGTGGGAATCCCTGCCTGGCATCTGATGAGCGTGTTGGGGACTGGCTGCTGAATCAATGGGTCGGACGCTAACTCTGGGCAGTTAGTGTCAGAAGAGAATTAAATTGTAGGGCTCCAGTTGCTGTTTGAGAAGACACCACATATTTGCTGTCAGGGGAGGAAGATCTTCTCAACCTGAGGGAGGATCGTCAGACAGAGTCTCCTCTGGGCTAGGCCTGGATGAGAGCTGTCTTTGTACCAAACAATGAGCCACGAAGGAAGACATTATCTGCCAGTGTCTTTCTGTTGCTCCCATTTCTTGGCATAATGATTGGAGAGCTAAAATAAAGTTTCTTTGTTATAATGATTGCACTCAAGCTTTATGAAGGCCTAAAGTTCATGGTTATTGGTGAAAACTGGAATTTTTGTTTCATCAAACCTGAATCTAAATGTTTGGAAACAAGAAAATCTATCTTGGCTGTTTGTAGACATAAATGGTTTTGAAATAATGGTAGCAATCATCTTTGGTAAAACTGCTGAAACTTGATCCTGCTATTCTAGCCGCTGTTCACACTTGCTTGCTTAAAACAAAAAGGTAGTTAATTTAGCTTCCAGCTTGAGACCTTGAAGCTCACATGTATCCCTTTGTAGACCATAAAGCAGTGACTCAGTCATGTCAAGAATTGAGCTGTACTATATGCTTTTGCAAGATAGGAGGACTATGTTCCCACATCTTGCAAGATACATGGTTAGAGACAAGGAACAGGCAACAGAGTCAATCATAGTCTGCTGTAACGTCCCTATCTCAGACACGACCTTGAGAGCTATTCTCAGAATTTAAAACAATGAAAACTTACAGTTTAGACCCTATAAAAGGACTGCCTGCACCCGGGACAGTGCGGTCATGTTTGGTCCCCACCAGTGTGTGGTGCCCTCTGACCGTCCTGGCTGTTTCAATAAATCTTTGCTTCTTATTACCAACTTAACTGCCTCCGTGGTCATTTGCAACTAGTCATGGAAGACACCCCACAACAGTTTGAGATAAAATATACAAAACCACTGTTGTTCGGATGGATGTGTGATTTCAGGATAACCCTATAATGAAGTTCATTCAGCCATGTAAGCATGGAGTGGAGAAACGGCTAGCATTGTTTCATAAAGATTTGCTACACTTTAGGTAGACTGACAACTGGTACCTGCAGGACTTACGTTTGCCCTAAACCCGCGTTCAGCACATCAGTGTTTGTCTGCCTTGCTTCCTCCGCCTGTCCTACCTTCATCAGCAACTATTCTGCTGCCACATCTCAGGGCTGGTGGGACTCATTAGCCCTTCCTTATGAAGCTTCAGATCAGTAGGCAAAGTAGACCCGCATCTAACAAACCTGCCTCTTACAGGTAAGGTTGTACTTGTGATGTGCATCCAGATGGGGCTCCGGGCAGAGTCCACAGGGAGCCTGACCTGTTGTGGGGGGAGGGCGACAGAGGACGTGTCCCTGACAAGTGACACTGAAGGAGTAATGGAGGCTACCTGAGTGAAAGAGCCAGGAGAGCATGTTCCAAGCAGAAAGGGCTGCTGTGAGAAGGCCCCATGTGGAAGGAAGCTTGGTGCTATTTGGACATGAAAGACCAAAAGGCCAGCCTGGTGCAGAGGGAGGGACCAGCTGGACCTTTCTTTGGGGCTCCGCGCCCATCCTCACCATGCAGCAGCTCCTTGGAATGTTAGGGTTTAGTCTTTTTTCGTTTTTAAGTATATTTTTATTGATTTCAGAGAGGAAGGGAGAGGGAGAGATAGAAACATCGATGATAAGAGAGAATCATTGATTGGCTGACTCCTGCCCGCTCCCTACTGGGGATTGAGCATGCAACCCAGGCATGTGCCCTGTCTGAAATTGAACCTGGGACCCGTCAGTCCACCAGCCGACACTCTATCCTCTGAGCCAAACCGGCCAGGGCAGGGGTTAGTCTTTAACTTAAGATACCAGCAAGCTGCTAGGCAGCAATGTAATTAGACTTGGGTTTGAAAGACATATGTGTGGAGAACCTATTAGAGCTGGGTGATGGTAGAAACGGGAAGACTCCTTACCCGGGTGAGAGATGGTATTATCCTGGGCGAGAGCCATGGCAATGGAGACAGAAAACATTAAGCAGAAAGCATCCAGAAAGCAATACCTATAGGACGCGGTGTTGGAGTGGACACAGGGAGAGAGAGAGGGGTGAGGCAGGGCCTGGGCTTCTGACTTGTGGAGCTACAGGGGTAACTCTGGGTGAGGAAGAGATTTTAAGGAAAAGACTTAAGTTTGAGGCGGGCTCATGGTAAATCAAGTTTGTACAATTTGAGTTTGAGGTGCCATTGGGCCAGCCAAGTAGAAAGACCACGGAGATGATTGAAACATAGGTCTGGAGGTCAGGGAACAGTTGGGGTTGGAGACATAAGTTTTGGAGGTGCCAGGGTCACGGGTGCGGCTACAGCTGTGAGCTAGAAAGAGATGTCTCAGTTGGAGCTCGTGGAGTAAGAAGGGAGGATGGCCTAGGCCCACATCCTGCACAAGTGGAGAGTTAGAGCGGAGAGGACAGGAGGGCAGGAGAGCAGGAGAGAAGGAGGAGCCCCTACAGAAGCCGGGAGCCAGGCACTCTGGTCTCTGGAGCTGAGGGGGAATGTGTGCTTCGGGAGGAGGTCTCAGAAGAAGTGCTGCAGAGAGGCTGCTGGGAGAAAACAGAGGGAGTCTGTTGGGTTTCCTAGTCTGGGTCCTGCTCATCACGGGGATTCAGGCCCAAAGCCAGATTGGCAGGAGAGTGCAGTGACGGAATGGAGCCATCTTGTTTGGTAAGTTAGTTGTCTTATTTATCTTGTTTTGTACTGGATTTTTGTACAGCTTGCTGCTAGTAGAGCAGAAGGGTTCTGTTCAGTTTAGGATTTTCCTACAGCCCATGGGCATCGGGCTGTACCGTCTGCTGCCCAGACAGAGGTGCTCCAATATTCCTGTCTTACTGGAATTTTTAGCCTGATCTAGCATTTACTGAGAATCAAAAAGCTATAAAAGAAAAAAATAGATTGGGCCTTATCAAATAAGAAACTATTGCTTATGAAAAGACATTGTTAAAAAACTAAAAGACAAGCAGACACTGGGAGAAAATAAGTTCTCTATCTGAATCTATAGCTGTATCTACCGGACATGAACTTATATCCAGCACATAAAACTCAAAAGTAAGAAGCTATGCAGCCCAGTTAAAAGATGAGCAGAAGACTGAAGTAGACATTTCCACAAAGAAGGCAGAGGAATGGCAGAGAGGCTGCTCCGCGGAGGGGAGGCCCAGGACCCCTCGGCCTCTCCCACTGCCCGGGCACAGCACCCGCATGCTCCCCACAGGTCTCTGCATGGCCCCTGTGCTGCTCAAGGCGGGCCTGGCTGCTCCTGTCCCTCTCTCTGATGGGCACTCTCCGTGCTTGCTGTCTCCCCTCTTGCCTGTCCTGAGGACAGCATGGCTGTGCTACTTGTGGGTGGGAGGGAGTCAGCCTCCCACACACATACCCTGTGTCCTTCCCTCCAGGTCGGCAGGGGAACAACAGGGCTCCTCGACGTCCAAGGCTAACCGACAGGGCATTGCAGCTTCTGCCTGGCCCTCGCTCCAGAAAGCCAGCAGCCTGTTGTGAGGATGTTCAGGGAGCCCTGCAGGGAGGTCCAGGTGGCATGCCCACACCCAACTCGAACTTGCCAGACATGTGACCAGGTGGCAGCTTGAAGATCCTCCTGCCCCAGGCAGACCTGGAGCCAGAGGTGCCCAGTTAAGCTTCTCCTGAATTCTTGAGCCACAAAAACTACCTCTGTGACATAAGAAATGTTTACTGTTTTCGCTATTAGGTTTGAGGTGGTTTGTTATGCAGCAATGCCTAACTGATATATGTAGGAAGGAGTAAGTAGCTCCCATGTGGCTGAGCCACATTCTCCTAATTACTTACAAAGAGCATATTTTGATGCATGTCATCTATAAGGTTAAATATATTGTGTTTATCCCTCGGTTCTAAACCTGCAGGCAAGGGAGGAAGGAGGGAGTGAGGAGAGACAGGGAGAATGGTTGGAGTTATAGGGGAGATTCTGGGGGAAGAGAAATGCTGAAAAGATAATTTTTAAGAAGCTTTAAGGAATCATATGTGATATAACCCACATTTCTGACCCCACCCAAGAAACTGTCAGCAAAATACGCGTCGCTGTTTAAACTCTCGGTGGGGTTTGCGGGAACACGGTCAGATGGAAATTGCACACAGATGAGGGCTGAGTGCCATCGCATCATTTCCCCAAGTTCACACCAAGGAGGGGGCAGGGCTCCCCGGGCTGGGGAACTGTCTCCAGCTGCGGCAGGAAGCAGCGGAGCACAGTTCGGCTGGACTGGCGGCCTCCGAGGACCTCCTCTGCTCCCATCTGGTCTCGCTAGGCCCAAGATGGAGGAGTCTGGAACTAAGTGCTTCAAGACCAGCTTTTAAAACCTTGTTTACCCTTCAGTCGTCCTTAAGGGGCCCTTTAGTGAGAAAACCCAGAGATAACCCCTGGCAGTCTGCAAACAGCACTGGGAGAGCACCCCTCCCTGCTCTGAGTCAGCACCAGCAGTGGCCGAAGGAGGCTGTGTAGAGGGCCTGGGGCCAGGATAATGATTTCTCCATCTTCTCCCATCTTCCCCCGACCCCCTGCTGACCAGGCCAGTGATGGTCAGCCCTTCCGGGCTGCATGAGGAATGAGAAGTGTGCAGGATGTTCCCCCAAAACAGATTCAGCAGACAGTGAGAGGCCTCAGGGGCAACCTCAGCCTCGTTCTCAGATCTTAGCGACAGAGCTTTACTTCCTGCCATGTGTGAGAGAGGTGCAGGGGCAATTCCAGGGGTCTCCCCAATTCACCCCAACTGACAGGAAATGGAGATTGAGCAAAACACCAAAACAAACTGCTGTATCGTCAGTTAAAAGATGAATCTCACACAACAAATAACAGACGCTGGAGATTCCAAATCCTCTCTCCAAGGGAGCAAAACAAAGGAAATTCCTGTTACTGGCCTTCCAATTTCAGGCCTTGGCATGTGTTAAGCAAAATCAAGAATAAGCAAGAAAATATGCCATTTGAATTGCGTTCAAAATGTTTTTTACAAGTGAAGCAAATTACTTTTGCATGTTCTGGGGGCTCTACAGAGAACAGTGTTCTGCCTTTAATGAGTAAAATGACACAATTGGTTTTTAACAGCAAACCAAAAGCGGTGGTGGCTTCAGATGGCACCGCGCTCCGCGGCGCTTTCCACACAGCCCCACCCCAGCAATTCTGAGCTCTCTGGAGGGACACGGCGGGCCCCCCAGGGCGGCCCGCGGCTCGTTCATTTCCTCGGACGTTTCCCTCGCAAGCCCTCACTTCTGTGGTTCCCGCGCCGCTGGATGCTGGGACCGGGCGGCTCTCCCGGGAGCTGGCGGGGCGCAGTGTCGTCCTGACCCACTGACTTTTGACCAGGTCTCTGGGCTCCCGCACCCCAGGAGCCACCTTTGCAGCCAGGCGTCCCGAGGCTCCGGCCCGAGGGCGGGCGCGGGAGGCAAGTCCCGGGACGTGCGGTGCCCCGGGTCCGGGCCCCCAGCTTCCCGCGCGCCACGCCCATCGCCGGCGCGTCCTTCCGGCAGGGGGCGCCTGCCGGGCCTCGCTCTGCCCATCGGGGCGGGCGGGCGAGCGGGGACCCTGCCTCCTGCGCGCTCGCGGTCCGCCCCTCGCGCTCGTCCCTGCGGCTGGACTCCCGAGCCCGGGTCCCGGAGTCTCGCCGTCCGCCCGCGCCGCGCCCTGAGTGGAGGCGCCCACAAGTTCCTCGAAAGGGACCATCTTGCGAAGCGCCCCGGAGAAAGGCCACGAACGCGCGGCCGACAGGGGTGGTGGCTCCCTGTCCTCCGTGCCGCGCCGGCCCCCACGCCCGGCCCCCACGGCCCGCGGCATGGCCCGGGGCCCGGCGCTGCTGCTGCTGTGCGCCCGGGTCGTCTGGGCTGCCGCCGCGCTCCTGCTCCTCGCGCCCCGGACCGCAGGTAGGACCGCGCGCCGCGGGGCTCCTGGCTGGAGCCCGTCCCTTCCGCTCCCGGGCCCGCCGCCCGCCCGCCGCCGGGGGCTTTCCACTCGGCGCGCTGCGGGCCGGCTGAGTGTTTCCAGAGGCCGGGCGGCGCCGCGGGGAGCCCTTCGCCCTTTCGTAGGGTCGAGAGTGGGAACGCGGCCCGACCCTGGTCCTCAGACGTGGCCCGTGCTTCTCAGGACTGACTCGGCCTCTTCCCCGAGGTCCTCCCGGCGCCCCGGGAAGCGGGCTCCCCACCCCGCCGCTCGGTGGAGCGGGGCTTCGGCTTCCCTTTTGTTGGCCCCTTCCCCTCCCCCACCGCCGGAGGTGGCCGAAGCGGCGTGTCCTGTGCTTGGGGTCGGCGGCCCCTGGGTGGTCTTTGGACCACCTTCGGGCCTCACCCCAGGCTCCGGGATGAGGCGCACAGCTGGAGGGGCCGGCTCCCGGGTGGCACTTTCCTGAAGGGGCACCCGCCGTCCCGGGAGGCCCGGCGAGGACTCCGCGGCGCGTAGGGCCTGCCCTGAGGTTCACCGGGGCTGGCGGGAGTGGCCTGTGGTGCCGCGGGAGGAGGTGGCGCTCGCTCTCGCCGTCCAGACCCGGGCAGCACCCCGGCTTCTGCACCGCGCGGCCGGATTCGAGGTGTCCTGCCGGGTTGGGAGAGGCGCAGTGCCTCCAGGTCGGAGGTTTGTTCGACTTCAGCCCTGAAATCTGAGCCGCTTCGTTCCACGCGAGTAGGTTTCAGTGTCGCCCCCGCACGCAGTGTGCCCCACCCCCGCGTTCCTCCGCGAGGTGAGCGTGAGGGGACCCGCGCCGTGTGGGGCTCGGCTCTTCCCGCGCCTTGCGGCCAGCTGCGCCCTCTGCGCGCCCCGGAGGCCAGTCCTCGGACAGGGGTGCTGGGCAGCCTTCCCGGGCGGGTGGCTTCACAGATGCGGATTACGTCGGACACGCCTGGTCCTTCGACTGGCGAAGGGGCCCTGCGGGAAGGTCCGGCCGCTGAACACACCCCCGCTGCAGGCGCGCGGCTCTGGCGAGTCAGGTGCCCCTTTCCAGTCAGCCTGAGCGTCTGACAAGGTCCCCGCACCCGCGGGGACGCCTCTCCCTTTCGAGGGAGGGGGTTCCTTTGCGGCGCTGTTGGCCGGGTGGGGGCCAGACTCCGGACGCCAGGTGCGTGGGCGTGGGGCCGCCCGCGGTTAGGGGCCGGCGGGTGACGGCGGTTTTAGTTGCTTTTGGGGGAGGGCTGCGGGTCTCTGGGCCAGAGGTGGGCGAACGGGAAGGCGGCATTTCGGGCTCGGTGGTTTCCTCGTTTCCAGTTGAATTTAAGAAATCTGAGGAACGAAGCAATCCTGTGTCAATTTCGCTACCTTTTGAATCTTTGTGGAGGTAATTTCATTTTTCCAGTAATATACTAGTAGGCTCTCTAGGGGGAGGGAGTAGGAAAGCTTAAACAGTGATCTTTCCTGGAGTTAGCTCAAAAGTCAAAGAATATGGTCATATTCAAAATATGAATCAGCTCTACGATTACAGGAAATTTGGGCTTTGGATCTTTTCTGCTGCGACGATGAATCCATATAATTTGAGTGTGTTTTATACACGAAAAGTAAATTATTGTGTAAAAACATCGAAAGGTTATGTTAGAGGATTTAGAAGTTCTTATTCTTCCTTTCCATAGAAGGCTCTGTTCCATTGAGACAAATCCCTGACTTGGGACTGTGTTCCCCGCGTAGGTAGGAGAGCTGGGAGTTGGGGTTCGGGCCATCCTCTCCCCACTGTGATAGTGAAGTGTTTACTTCTGGCCCAGATCCCTGGCGTGATGGTCATAATAAATAACGATAGTGATCCACTTGGAAGTAAATGAAAACATCTTGAAGAAGAAGACTTTGTGGACAAAGAACAGTTTTTTCGTATGCAGTAAGGCAACATGTTTTTCTTATTATGGCTGTGTACCAAGCGAAGAAGCAGTGCGCATTGGGAATGTTTCCGTATTTAACGGTGGGAGCCAGCTTAACCCTCACGTCTACTGGGTAAAGAATGCCATCTGCAGACGGAGCGCTGCTCATCCATCTGTGTGACATCCGGCCAGGCAGCGGTGACCGCGGCGGGCGGCTGGGGGTGGGGCTGCCAGGGGCTGAACTTCCCATGAGGACCGTGCCGATTAGAGCACTCACAAACGCTGCTGATTTTGCATGCAAAAAAGCCACATCGGTTCCGAAGCGTGCATTTATGGGGATAGGTTTGGGGATAGTGATCTGCAGGTTTACAGGCACTGTGAAGCAACACTTCTATTTTTATTGGTAAACCTTCCTATTGTTCCGTTAAAGGACAGCTGTAACTGGTACTTGCATGTCATTGTTTGTTAGGGTGTGAGTTACCTTGTTTTACCCTCGGAGACAGCCCGGCAGAGTCGGAATTTCCCCCTGACCTTTTTGGGAGAATCTTTTCCCTGAGAACAGTGGAGTGAAAATGCCGGAGAGGGGGAGCAGCCTGTCTGAGGGGAGCGAAGATGAATCTCTCTTTTTCCTAAAGTCAGGTTTCAGGCAGCGGCACTCCTTTAAAATGCATTCCAAGGGAGGCCAGGATGTGGAAATCATCATTATCATTGAAATGGAACTGGGTGTGAAAGGCTGGGCCGCCTGTCTGCAGGGCCGAGGAGGCTGATGAGGTACAGGAAATTTGTGTGCTAATGCTTGCCCTGGAGAGCTCTAATTACACCAATTCCAAGCTGCAGTCAGGGAAAAGAAAGTGGGCTACTAAGTGTTACCCTTCCCCCAGGTTTATTACCCGCTTCTAATGCCTGAGGCCTTTTGGTGTTTATCTGGTCCCTTCCCTGGGAGCCTGGAGGGGGGGCTCGTGCCCCACCCCCAATCTGGTGGTTACCACGTGGAGAAGGGCTGGACTAAGTCTTGGCGCCAGGAGGAGGGGTGTCCTTCCAGGCTGGGACTCCTCTGGGTGAAGGAGCAGTTACGTTTGTCGGTAAAGATAAAAATTATGAACAACAAATACACATCTATCAACAAGTGAATCTAAAAATCAAGTGAATTAAGAATCTGATGAACAGAATAAACTGGTGAATATAATAGAATCGGAGGCATAGAAAGGGAGTGACTGACAATTCTTGGGAGAAAGGAGTGTGGGGTGCGGGAAGAGACTGGACAAAAAGCGTACACCTGAGGGTGAGGACAGTGGGGGAGGGCGGAAGATGGGATGGGGGGAGGAACTATGGAGGGGAAAGAGCAGCGTTGTAATAGTCTGAACAATAAAGATGTATTAAATTAAAAAGGAGATACTGCCTTTAGTCCCTAAGGTCGCTCCTTTTTGGAGACCAGTGGTCACCACGTGACCCCTTTCAGAGTCACGGGCGTCGCGTTGCAGAGGACACTCTGTGTCGTGACGTCTGTCCTGTGTGGCCAGTCGCGTTCTCATGAAGGGATCTTTCCAGGGACCCTTTTGGGGCCTTTGGTTTTGTGTTGCTTGACTGCAGCTCTGTGCCGTATGTTAGTTCAGCACACAGTGAGGGCTTCTTGGGTTTTGAAGTGAAAATCAGAGCAAAACAAGAAGCTGGGCCCATTGATTCTGGCTGTACCGCCTGGGTTTGCAGCAGCCCCTCCTTCTAGTGTGTATGTGTTTGGTTTGGTGGAGCAGTTTGCCAAATGGAAAAAAGGGTGGGATGGCGCTAGTTGAATGTGCAGTTGTCATAAAATATGTCTGGGATGTGATCTGCTTAAAATCATATTAACAGAGTGGCCAAGGAATTGTTGAACAATGTTAGAAAATTTCAGAAAGCTTTTAAAAAAATAGGGAATTGTGTTGGTATGGTTAGCTCCATTGTTGGGATTTCTGGTCTTTTTTTTTTTTTTTTTTTTTTTGTTGTAAGTTCTATCTCTGAAAGAATAAAAGAAAATTCAAAGCCAAAGGGAAGGAAATAATTACAGAAAAATCTAGCCTAATTGGAATAAGTGGCTTATCCTCTACAAAGTCTTAAGTTCCAGTGGGAGGGTGTGTGTGTGTGTGTCTTTAACTGTAGTTGGAATGAGCTTCAGTAAGCACCCTGTCACGTTTGAGATGTTATCTGGGGAGAAGTATCTGCTTCTTCAAGTCCCCGGAGTGGGGGAGGGTTTCCCCAACTCTTAAATGCTCCCTCACAATGGTTTCCACACCGGTCCTCCTGGAGGACCAGTTGCCCAGCCTGCAGCTAGCTTGTAGACGTCCTCCCTGTAGACCTGTGTGTGGACTGTGGCAGCCACCGGGCACAGGTGAGCTGTTTAGGTTAAAGGCGGTTAAGCTGAAGGAACCGGCTGCATTTCCTTAGTTGCCCGGGCAGTTGGCTGACATCACGCAGAAGCTCTGTCCGACACCACTCCTGTGCTTGTCACTCCAGGAACACTTCCTAAAATTGGGAGTGAGGAGGGACTTCCCGATGTTTGCTTAGAGTTTTGTTTGTTGATTGTGGGAAATTTGAAGGCAAAAATGAACTGATGAACTCTGATCTGTGGAACCAGAGGGCCCTGCCAGTGTGATGACCAAGGCAAGGAAACCTGAGCTATAGGGAATGTGTAGGGCGTGGGGGTCCCTGAGGAACTGGATGGGGACCTAAGTGTTCCATCCAGAATGTGAGCAACCACAAATGGATGGCAAGAGCAGGTAGGATGGGAGTGAGGAAGCTTCGGACACAATTTCTGGGTCACATCTCACCTTGGGTAGAGTCTACCGTATAGCACTATCGATCATAGAGCGTTATTTTGTGTTTTTGACACTTATAGAACACTAGAGGCTTGTTGCACGATATTCGTGCAAGAATAGGCCTTCCCTCCCTGGCTTCGCTCCCAGCTTCCTGGGACCCTGCAAGTTCTCGCTCTCCGGGGGAGCACTGCTCCTGTAGCTCCCTCCGCTGACTCTCCTCCCCTCATAGCAGGTGTCCCTCCTCTCCTGGCCACTCCGCGCTTGCATATGCAAATTAACCTGCCAGCTTTGTTGGGTTAGTTTGCATACTCATGCTTGATTGGCTGTGGGCATAGCAGAGGTATGGTCTATTTACATGTTTGTCTATTATTAGGTAAGATTAATGGCCTGGTGCATCAAATTTGTGCACATTGAAAGGGAATTAATTAGAGGAAATATCTTAATATTGCTATTTGCCCTTTCTCTATAATGGAAGTGTGAGAGATGAAAGAAAATTAGTAAAACGTATATGAAAATCTCTTCCTGTCAGAGTCTGGAACGTGCCTTGGGACCTAGAGTCAAGTCCCTGGCCACCACTCACATGCCCTTCGAAAACGCAGGAGACCAGACCCAGCTGGCCCCACTCCCATTGGGTGAGATCCAGACCCACCTGGCCCCACCCTTGTCAAGCCCTGCTGGGCAGGGGGCCATGGTCTGAGGTCCCCTAGCCTGGTGTTGGGGCTGGGGGTGTGGCATGAGGTCCCCTGTCATGGCCTGAGGTACCCCCTGAAGCCCCACCAGGTGAGGGGCACAGCCTGATGTCCCTGTAAAGCCCCACTGGGTGGGGGATGTGGTCTGAGGTCCCTCACCCAGGCGGCATGCAGTCTCAGGTCCCAGCTAATTTGCACATTCCTCTATTATATAGATTGAGAAATAACACTTGGAAGTAGAGAATTTTCTTTCTGACAGTGAAGTAACATCCAGATCACCATATTTATCAACTTTTATAACCTGGGACTAGTTTCCAGAGCAACTTAAAAATAGTGAAAAATTGAGCACCACAATAATTCTGTAGGAAGAGATGGTGATCAGGTGTGTTCTTAAAGAGGTGTGAGGGGTGGATGGAGGACAGGATTGGAGGGATGGCTGGTTGTGCATCTGCTTATTATTATTATTTTTTAAAGAATCACAAAGGAGAAACCAGGAAGTGACATCAATATTCTTCTTTATTAATGCACATGCATGAGAACATTTATATGTATGTGTATAAGTAGACTCTTTTAACCACTTCCAAGTGTACAACTCAGTGGCTTTCAGTATTTTCACATTGTTCTTCTACCATCCCCACAACCCATCTCCAGAACTTTTTTCTTCTTCCCAAACTGAAACTGTCCCCAACACTAGCTCCTAGTCCCTCTCCCTGACCACGGCACCCACTCTTCTATTTTCTGTCTGCATGAGTTTGACTGCTCTGGGCACACTCCTGTAGGTGGAACCACACTGCATTTGTTCATTTGTGTTTGGCTTTTTTCACTTAGCATAGTGTTTTCAAGATTCATCCATGCTGTAGCATGTGTTAGTCCTCAATGTTTTAAAATTATTTTTTATTTTTAAATTTTTTATTGTTTAAAGTGTTAGAGATAGTAGTACATATGTTTCCTCTTTTCCCCCCATTGACCTCCTCCCAGCCTCCCCTACCCTGACCACCAGCACACTCCCTCACCTGCATCTCCCCCACCCAGTGTCTTGCATCCATTGGTTATGCCTATATTCATGCACACAAGTCCTTCAGTTGATCTTCCACAGCCCCCGCTCCCCAAACTCCCCTGCCTTCCCACTATAACTTGACAGCATATTCAATGCTTCTTTGCCTCTGTTTCTATTTATCCCCCATTTACTTTCTTTAAAAAATCTTGCATCTGCATACTAGAAATAAACATAAAAGAACAAAAAATGTTTGAGTTTCAATTTCAATGTTCAACAGTTCTGTATCTCAGTTTCAATGTCAAATAGTTCCTTATGTGTACATATCAGCAATGATATCTAGATGGTGGACCATGCTAGCAGTCAGCAGCCATGCATCGCTGCAGGTTGCCCAGGACCAAACCAGAGAGGGTTGGATCTGCATTGCCACCATTTGTCCACTACAAAAAGACAATTTTAAGTAATATTCTCAAGCCTTGGTATTTATTTATTTATTTATTTATTTAATCTTTATTGTTCAGTTTATTAATTACATTGTTCCCTTTTTTCCCCCTATAGCTCCCCTCCACCTGGTACCCATCCCACCCTCCGCCCTCACCCCCCTCCACTGTCCTCTCCCATAGTTGTATGATTTTTGTCCAGTCTCTTGCTGCACTGCCCACACCCCTTTTCTCCCCAAGAATTGTCAGTCCATTCCCTCTCTATGTCTATGATTCTGTTACATTCACCAGTTTATCCTGTTCATAAACTTATTAATTCACTTGATATTTAGATTCATTTGTTGATAGATGTGTATTTGTTGTTCATAATTTACACTTTTATCTTTTTCTTCTTCCTCTTCTTAAAGAATATCTTTCAGCATTTCATATAATATTGGTTTGGTGGTGATGAACTCCTTTAGCTTTTTCTTATCTGCGAAGCACTTTATCTGACCTTCAATTCTGAATGATAGCTTTGCTAGATAGAGTAATCTTGGTTATAGATTCTTGCTATTCATCACTTTGAATATTTCTTGCCACTCCCGTCTGGCCTGCATTGTTTCTGTTGAGAAATCCGCTGTCAATCGTATGGGTGCTCCCTTATAGGTAACCATCTGTTTTTCTCTTGCTGCTTTTAATATTCTCTCTCTGTCTTTTGCTCTTGGCATTTTAATTGTGATGTGCCTTGGTGTGGTCCTCTTAGGGTTCCTATATATTGGGGTTCGGTGCGCTTCTTGGACTCCTAAGTCAATTTCTTTCACCAGGTGTGGGAAGTTTTCGGTCACTATTTCTTCAAATAGGTTTTCATTGTCTTGCTCTCTCTCTTTTTCTGGCACCCCTATAATTCGGATGTTGGTATGCTTGAGGTTGTCCCAGAGGCCCCTAACACTATCTTCAATTTTTTGGATTCTTTTGGTTTCTTGCTTTTTCAGCTGGATGGATTTTACTTCTTTGTATTTCAAATCTTTAACTTGGTTCTTGGGGTGCTCTAGAGTACTTTTAGGCCTTTGTATAATATTTTTTATTTCAGTCAGTGTATGCTTAATTTCTGGTTGGTCCTTTTTCATATCCTTGAGAGTCTTGTTCATATCCTCGTAGGTCTTGTTCATTTCCTTGCAGGTCTCATTCATATCCTTGAGGGTCTCGTTCATTTCCTTGCCGGTCTTGCTTATTTCCTTATAGGTCTCGACCTTTTGTTGGAGCCTCTTGAGAAGCCCTATAACCGTGGTTTTGAATTCCATGTCCAGTCGTTTTTTTTTCCTCCATTTCTTTCACATTTGATTTCTTTCCATGTCTCTGCATGGTGGCTGCTTCCCTGAGTTGGTCAATTAGCTTTTTGTGGTAGACTTCCTACAAGGGACAGTGGCTCAGCCTCCCCAGTTACCTGAGGTGGATATGGGTTGCACAGTCTTGCTGAAGTTAAGCTCAGGTTAATCGTTGTTAGCACTTGGAGCGGTTGACCTCTAGGCCAATTGTCTGTGGTGTTCAGCTGTGCTCAGGTTGGATGGGCGGAGTCTCCGGGCCAAGCAGACAGCGTTAGCTCCGCCCTATGCGGCCCCAGGGTCTCTGTGCTGGGTGGCAACGGCCGCCAGCACCTCTGAGAGAGAGCTGCTGTGAAGCTCCACCGGCTGCTGGGGAATTCAGACTCTCTCCAAATGAGTCTGCACACCCAAGGTCTCACCCAGGGTTGTAAAACAAAGCAGTCTGACGGTTTCCCAAATGAGAGAGCAAGTCAGGAGTGCTCTCTGCAAGGTCAGGCAGCTGCGCTGTTCCCAAGCTCACACGCACTCTGCACAAGTTCGCCTTCTCCACAAGCCAGCAGATCCCTGCAGCACCCGAGCTTCGGTGTGCCCTCCCACTGTCCAGTTTTTACCCCGTATGATAGTGGGTTCCCTGGACTTCGCCCAGAGCTGGAGAATCAGTCCAGTGGGATGTCTTTGTCTCCCCGTTCGAGAAAACTGGCCGGTTTTCAGCCGCCCGCCCTATCCACTGGCGCACGCAGTCCTCCAAACCTCTGATTCTGCGTGTATTTTCAACACTTTTCGCCGCCGCTCCTCTGAGTCCCAGTGTCCTATCTTCACTTTTATTTGTGGAATTTTCACTCAGCCAGCTTTCTGGTGATTCTGGACGGTGTTTGTTCTTTCGTTAAGTTGTAGCTTTAAAATTGTTGTGCATGACGGCAAGATGGATGTAGCTTCTATCTTTTTTTATTTTTGCCTGATTGCTTTGTCGGGAGCTTCCAGGGTTGCACAGAAGTGGTGAAAGAGGAACTCCTCTCGTTCCTGACCCGGGAGGAGACACTCTCAGTGGCTCACCATTGAGTATCATGTTATCTGTGGGCTTGTCCGTGGCCTCTATTATGTTAAGGAAGGTCTTTCTGTTCTTAGCTTATTTTTATGTATTTTTGTATAGTGCAGACTTTCAGAACATGCAGATGTTCTACATCCGTGATGGCGAACCTATGACATGCGTGTCAGCACTGACACACGTAGCCATTTTCGATGACATGGTCGCATGCGGTCGCGTACAGAGAAGTATGAGGCCACATGCCAAGAAGGACGTTTCATCCTCAGCTACTGCATGGCCAGGTGCGGTGGACGAGGATGAAACATTTGCTGTAGTGTAGACACTCTGTGTCAGAGGTCTGTAGGCCAAAACAACAGAACTCCAGCACAGACCGTCTAGTTCTGGGACTTCCGGTTAGGCTGTTAGGGGATCTTTGACCTCACTTCTGGCTGGCGGAGCAGGGAGCAGCAGAACGCCACAGGGGACACATCTCTGGGGGCCTTGTGATCGGATTACCAGCAACCACATAACCACAGCAACCATCATCCAATCTACTGTTCTGGGGTGTCGTGGATTTCTAATTGACCATCATTACTGAGATAAGTGAGGGGGAGGCTGCGAGAGGCAAGGGCCTGTGCTATGGGTACCATTTCCCGCCATTAGAAATAGTGGCAGCCATCTTAATTTATATAAGGAATGTCTTTTTGCAGCATAGTGCAGACTCCATTTCACCACTATTACTGTTGTGCATCCTTATTAACCCCTATTTCTGTTTATTATCTCTGCCCTTTCCTAAAAGACAGTTACATGTGCCATCTTGTCAGTTAGGCTAGTTAACCCCTAATTGCCTGCAGTGCTAACAGGCTATCTATAATTCTATCTTCTGTCACTGCCCCCCTGATGGAGAACCCAAAAAATAAAAGACCAAGGTTAAGTAAAAGAAGTGGTAGTAGCAGTAGCTGACCCCTTTAAGAAACATAGACCGAGATGTATGGCATTATAGAAAAAAATGGCAAATCATTTTGCATTCTGTGTACTGAAACGGTAGTAAGCAGAATGTGGAATATAAAGAGATATTTGAAACTAATCATTCCCAGCTCTTGAAAAAAAGTGAGGATGAAAGGAAGGAATACATTTCCAGGCAGCTACACCTTTATAAGAACCAATCTAATTCCATTTTAAAATTTATAAAAGGCTCTACAAATTTAACATCTGCAAGTCTGAGCATTGCTCACTCCATAGCTCAGCATGGACAAGCACTCAGTGAGGGGGAATTTATTAAAGAAACTCTCCTAAGATGTACACTAGTTCTATTTCATGATATGCAGAATAAAGATGCAATTATTAAGAGAATATCTGAGTTACCACTCAGTAGAAATATCATAAAAGACCGAATAATGAGACTGAACACAAATGTACAACATCAATTAAAGAGAGACATAAGTAATTGTATTTTTCGATCTCTCTTGATGAAACTTTAAAAAAAATATATATTTTTTTATTGATTTTTTTGCAGTATAACTTATAATTAACAGTAGTACATGTTTTCCTTTCGCCCTCCCCCTTATCCTCCCCCCAGCCTCCCCTACCCCTCAGCACATATCCCCACCCTCCTCCCTCCCCGCCCCAGTGTCTTTCATTCATTGGTTATGCTCATATGTATGCATACAAGTCCTTCGGTTGATCTCCCCCAGCATCCGCCTCCCATCCACCCAAGCCTTCCCCCTGTAGCTTGACAGCCTGTTCAAGGCCACCTGCCTCTATATCAATCACTCTCCCCTGTTTCTTTTCTTCAAAAATATCTTGCCTCTGCATACTAGAAATAAATGTATAAGAACAAAAAATGTTTCAGTCTCAGTTTCAATGTCCAACTGTTCTGAGTCCCAGTTGATGAAACTTCTGATGTCACATCACATGCTCAGTTGTCCATTATTGCTCAATATTCTGGTGGTCTCACAGTGAGAGAAGAGTTGATAAAGTTTGTATCAGTGCCAACAAGTACATCAGGAAGCGAAATATGCAAGGTTGTTATACAAACATTCTGTGACCTAAGTTAAGCATTGATATCTCTAAAGATGTGTCAGTGACGAAAGATGGGGCACCAAACATGGTGAGGAAAAAAGTCGGATTTGTCAAATAGTTTACAGAAGCTATTGGACATCTGATTGTGCCTTTTCATTGTATTATCCATCAGGAGATTTTATGTGCCAAGGTAGGATTCACTGACTTAAACGACTTATGTCAGTTGTTACAAAAATAGTTAATTTAATAGCTGCTCGCCCCCTTCACAAGCGAGAATTTTCTGCACTTTTACTGGAGGTTGATTCCACCTACAGTGGACTGCTGATGTCCAATAATGTAAGATGGCTGAGCCGGGGCAAGTTCTTGAGCGCTTTGTGGAGTGCTTTAAGGAATTAAGGTATTTCTTGAGGAAAAGGATCTGGGAACCTTTTTTCAGCTCATTGCTGATAAGTGGGTCAGCATCCTGATATTTTTTACAGATCTCTCTCTTCATATTAATGAACTGAACTTAAAGTTATAAGGTTTTGGCAAAAGTACTGACGTTATGTTTGGATACATAAAAGCTTTTGAAAGTAAACTTAACATTTTCAAGTGAGATGTAGAAACTAAAACTTACAAGTATTTTCCTCGAGTAACAAAGTATTTTGAGAAGGCCAGTGCAGCTGTACAAAATGAAATGGAACCCTTGCATATAAAGTACCAGCATGTTTTAGACTCATTACTTGACCAGTTCAGTGATAGATTTAATCAATTTAGAAGCCTAGGACAGACCATAAAAATAATTAAGTATCCTGATGTAGCAGTCTACAGTAGTTTGGAATTAAATGGTTTCCAATGGATGCAAATTGATGATTTGGAGATGCAACTTGCAGAATTTCAAGACAGCATCTGGGCTCAGGTGTTTGTCGACTTGAGGTCAAAGCTTGAGAATCTGGAAAGGTGCCACTTGGAGAATCAAGAGGGGTGCCACTATGAACAGGAAATTTGGAGTGCCTGGAACCGATTACCAGACACTTTTAGCACCCTGACAAATACAGCAATGGCTTTACTCACAATTTTTCCCTCTACGTACTTTTGTGAGACCTTCTTCTCAGTGTCAAATAATATCAAAACCAACAAAAGAAACAGATTGACAGATGAAGTTAGTAATGCTTGCTTGGCCTTGAAGTGTACAAAATACCAACCTTCAATTGAAGGTTTAGCCAATGAAATTCAGCAACAAAAAAGTCACTAATAGGCAGGTTAAAGAATCCCCCCTCCTCCTCACTTATCTTAGTTCACAGCACCCCACACAAGTTAAATAATATCAAGACCAACAAAAGAAACCGACTGACAGGTGAACAGAGAAGTCACTAAGCAGGCAAGTTAAATAATTAGTTTTTGGTTTATTAAATACAGTTATATATTAAAATTATACATTTTTGTTATTTATACTATAAATATCGCGAAATTATGATTTCTTTTTCTGAAGTGACACACTACCGGAGTTATGCTTGTTTTTTTGGCGAATTTTGACACACCAAGCTCAAAAGGTTGCCCATCCCAGTTCTGCATGTTCAAAAATAAAATTCATTCGTTAAAACTGGTGGGAAACCAAAAAGGAACGCAAACAAGTAAATGAATCCTAGTTATATGCAAATAAATCAGGTAATGGCACTGACCCGAAAGAGGGGTTTTAGTTCACCTGAATGTGGACCCTGTCCTTTGACTGTATGTCCTCAGTCTGGGGTAAAGCAAGGCTGATCACAAATCTTGCTCTTTCTAGGGGGATCCTGAAACGGTTTTGTGACTTTGGGATTGGGCAAATACTAGAGATGTTGATAGCACTGGAGCCAGGGTTCCCATTGAGGAAGATGGGAGGTAAAAATACAGTACTCAGGAAGGCAGGTGAGAACCTGGAGGGATTGGAGTGGAATTGGGAAGTGGTATAACTCATGAGATATACACACACACACACACACACACACACACACACACACACACACATTAGAGGCCTGGTGCACGAAATTTGTGCATGGGAAGGGGAGCGTGCGATGTCCTTTAGCCCAGCTTGCACCCTATCCAATCTGGGACCCCTCGAGGGATATCCGGGATCATACCGGGATCGGGCCTAAACGGGCAGTCGGACATCCTTCTCACAATCCAGGTCTGCTGGCTGCAAACTGCTAACCTGCCTGCCTCCCTGATTGCCCCTAACTGTTTCTGCATGCCAGTCTGATCACCCACTAACCACTCCCCTGCCAGCCTAATTGATGTCTAACTGCTCCCCTGCCAGTCTGTTTGCCCCTAACTTCCCTCCTCTGCCAGGCTTGTCACCCCTAACTGCCCTCCCATGCAGACTTGATCGCCCCCGACTGCCCTCCCTTGCAGGCCTGATTACCCTCAACTGCCCTTCTTGCAGTGCTTGGAACCTCCCAGTGGCCCTCCCCTGCTGGTCATCTTGTGGTGGCCATCTTGTGTCCACATGGGGGCAGGAGATTTGACCACACAGGGGCAGCCCTCTTGTGTGTTGGAGTGATGGTCAATCTGCAAATTACTCTTTTATTAGATAGGATAGAGGCCTTGTGCATGGGTAGCGACCAGCTGGTTTGCCCTGAAGGGTGTTCTGGTTCAGGGTGGGGGTTCCCTTGGGGTGAGGGGTGGCCTGGGCCAGGAGCCTGTGGTGGTTTGCAGGCCAGCCACTCTCTGCAGCGACCCAAGCTGGAGGCCCTGGGATCTAGGATTAATTTATGTCTACAATTGAAACTTTGTAGCCTGGAGCAGAGCCAAGCCTTCTGCTTGCTCCATGGGGGCAGCCATTTCTGTTTGAAACTTTGTAGCCTAGAGTGGAGGCCTAGGCTGGCAGTGGCAGGTGGAAAGCTTGGTTTCCTCTCTTGCCAGGGAAACTGAAGCCTCTGTTCTCTCCAGCTCATTGGCTGCCGTCATTTCTGTATCTTTTATAATTGAAACTTTGTAGCATTGAGTGGAGGCCTAGGCTAGCAATGGCAGGCGGAAAGCTTGGCTTCCTCTGTTACCCGGGCAATCCAAGCCTTCCTCCCTCTCTCAATGATGGCAGCCATCCTGGTTGGGGTTTATTTGCATAATCGACACCTGATTGGCTGGTGGGCCTGACTGTGGACGTGGCTTGTGGATGTAGCAATGGTAGGCTCAAATTTGCATATTACTCTTTTATTAGATAGGATTCCTACCTATATACATGTACGTAAAATAGTATATTAAGATTATAATTCATAATTTGTAAAATGTAGGATTTTCCAAAAAATTTATACACACTTTAACAGCTGATAACTGAATTTTGAAAATAAAAAGTATTTTAAGAAACACTGCCTTTATAATTATTTAGAATTATTTATATATACTTTTCCTGTACATGACAGTTATTTCCTTGCACCTCATCAGCCATGAGCTCTCTTAATGCCCAGATCTTGATTTCTAAGTACCGTTATAAATGAAAGGAGCCAGCATGCCTGGAGAAATGCCTGGGTGTGAGTTCAGGACAGGAAACGTACAAGACGAGCCAGGAGCATGCATGCTCTTGTGATCGAAAGTAAGTGATCAAAAGTAATTGGAACATATCAGATACACAAGTGCCAATTTGGAGGAGTTCCAGTGGTTAAATTGGGGACAATTTAAGCATCAGATAAATAAGGCCAAGTACGTATACGCGGGATAAAATAGAAATCTATGATTCAAAATTGGTAAGTAAATAAGTAATTGAATATATGTGTTAATTTCTCAGGGTTGACGTAACAGAGGACTAAAACAATTGACTTAAAACAATGGAAAGGGATTCTCTCACCTGTTGTGGGTTCTGGGGGCTGCGAGTTGGGAATCCAGGTGTTGCAGTGCAGGCGCACTCCAGCGCCATGCGGGCAAACCCCTTTTGCCTTTTCACTTCCTGGCGATTGCTCCCGGTGGTCTTGGGCTACCCCCTCTGTGTCTCTGCGTGTTCCTTCCACATCTAAACAGCGGTCACTGAAGTTAGGCCCATTTAAAGCGAGGATGGTTTCATCTCTAGATCCTTCACTCATTACTTCTGAAAGGACTGATTCCAAATAAGGTCGTACTTGAAGCTCTGAATGGGTATGAATTTTGGGGGGACATTTAACCCAGTGCATCACTAAAGCAAATGGAAGCAGGCTGGTGAAGAGAAGCAACTTTCTACAGTAAATGCCAAATAACAAATGGGAAGTGAGTTGGATAAATCACATTTGCAACAATAATTGTACAAATCGATTTGGGCAAGAATCATCCGTGAATGCTGACTCTAGTTAAGTGGGTTCATGTTGGATGGGGAGCAGGAAGTGTTCATGGCTTACAGTATGTCCCCACAGGGGACAATGAAGGACTGTAGACCAGAGAAAGCAGACATCACCCTAACTGGGTGACAAGGGAAGCTCACTGACCAGTGTGGACAGTGGACATGGTCCACCAAGAAGGATACAACTTTAGGGTCCAGTGGGGGAGCAGAGCAGATTCTCATGGTCAGTGGTCCAAAAGGTTGGTGACCGCTGCTCATGGTGACACAAACCAGCAAGCCCAGGTGGAGGTGCTTCTTTCTTCCTTTCCTCCTTTCCCCTTTCCCTCCCCTTTCCCTTTCCCCTCCCCCCATCTCCCTCCCTCCCCTCCTCCTCCCCTTTCCTTAGAATATGTTGATTTTAGAGAGGAAGAGTGAGAGACAGACAGACAGACAGACATCTATGTGAGAAACATTGATCAGCTGGATTGAACCTGGAATTTAGGTATGTATGAGAAAATGCTCATCTGTCCGAATTCAAAGGATGGACTCGGAGACAGAAAATGAGAGTTTTAATAATATAGTCTCAAGAACGGATGTCTTTGGTCACAAGCACAGGCGATATTTTTCCTATTGCCTGAGAGTCCAGCGCTCATTGGCTGAACACGAGTTTACAGCCTATCCCAACGACACCTAGGTCTTGCCGGCTCCCATTGGGTTATTTAGGAAAATGGGCTGGGCCTTTTCTAGTTGCCTACACCTCCCTTGGTCTAGACTCATTAGTCAACAGAGCCAAATATCAACAGTACAACGATTGAACTTTCTGTTGGAAGCCAAATTTTCTAAACTTAAATTTCTTCTAACGTCACTTCTTCAAAATAGACTCGACCAGGACGTGGTATTTTGTGGAAGAGCCACATTCAATGGGCCAAAGAGCTGCATATGGCTTCCAGCCGAAGTTTGCCAACCGCTGGTCTAGGGGAATCTTCCTGGAACGTGCGCTACCAGCCACGTGCACAGCTCTCCCCTCTCCCCACCCCCACATCCTGTCTGCTCTGGGGAAATTCAGGAACGGCCTGGCCACGTGCTGTTTCTTTTCCAAGATGTATCAGAGGCCTGTTTCATACAGTCTGTGCCCTGACTGAGAATGGAATCTGCAGTTTTTTGGTTGGCCCCAACCAACTGAGCTACCCAGTCAAGTCTGGCATGGAATTTTCTGAAACATCTGGCCTGAGTGAAGGACAAATGCGGCAGAGGATGGGCCCAGGACACGCGCAGAGCGAGATCCCAGGGGGGCTGTGCTCTAGCGAGGACTCGGCGATGGCAGCATTGGAACCTCTGATGAGACTGCATGTGGACACAGGTTATGCAAAGGTGTCTCCAAGTTGACGCTCCTGCATGTGTTCTTTGCACAGGTTGGGCTGAGCAGGTCCTTGCTCTTAGGAAGTGCCCCCCAGGTGTTAAGGGGGAAGGGCGTGAAGTCTGCAGCCTCCTCTGAGGGGGTGAGGGGTGTGTGGTGTGGAGAGAATGATGAAGCACATGGGGGAATGTAAAAAATTAGTGAATTTGGGTAAAGAGTATGGGGAGTTTTATGCATGAATCTTTCACATTTTATGTACGTTTGAGATGATTTTAAAATGAAGAACTTAAGTTGAGTGGTACCACTGTGTGACTGTAGTTGTGGAGTCAGTAATAGAGTTTAGTGAATTCTCTTAGAAGAAAGACTCAAATGGTTATACTTTTATTGGGAACGGTGTGAGACCTCACTAGGGATGGGGAGGGTGGGATCCACATGCCTTCAAGGAAGACAGCATTTGATGGACAGAACTGAAATCACCAAGTCTTAGTCTGTGTCTGGGTCGCCAGGACTTCTCCCCCGTGCCCCTGGTCGTTATTCTGGAAGACCTCACACGGGTGGGTCGGAGCGGTGCCTGTCTCCCGGCCCCCGCAGGCACCATGCCTGGTCGGCCGGCACCGTCCCCGCCCACCTGTGAGGCCCAGACACCGTCAGGTTTTACCCAGAAACACGGATGGTAAGGAGTGGTCTCCACACACTCTCAGTGCTGTTCGCAGGCACCACAGCGAGTGCTCCCTGCCCTCTCCCGGCTCTCCGGCTCTCTGGAAACGGCCTTTCACATTGGGTTCCTTCACAGCGGTGGAGGCCAGGCGCACCCACCAACCTTGGTTTTTACTGCCAGAACGGCCTTCCGTTGGACCCTGGGTTTCCCCTTGGCCTGGGCACTACCTTCTAGCAGCTGCCGAGGCCCAGGGACCCTCCCCAACGTGAAGGAGTGTTGCCTGCGGAGGTCCCTTAGAGCTTGAGCTAATCCAGCTCTTCCCAGTCTCTTTCTTCTGACCCCCTCTTTCCAGTGCGCCCTCCTGATTCTCCCAGCCCCAGAAGAAGTGTTCTGCGGGGCCTGTGGAGAGGGTCATTCTCCACCATTCAGGGCCCTGGACTTACCAACCCAGGCAGGGGTCCTCTGGTGCGGCACGGGCCGGAGGCAGGCCTGGTGGCTCAGGTGTGTGCTGCCCTCCCCCTCTGCAATATCGAAGCCTCCGCTTTGTGCTTCTCAATGTGCATGGTCTGGCATCCCCCGTGGAAACGCAGACTGGTGGGTGGAGAGAATATGTTCACAGCCTACAAGACCGATGAAGGGGCTTGGTAAATAATTCATAATACGAATAACAAAAATGAGTGCCCCAATGAAAAGAGGGACAGGGGAGAGCAGGTAGTTTGCGGAACAAAAGTACAAAAGGGCAAATGTTTAGGAAAAGAATTGGGGCTTATTAGGATTTAGGAAGTGCAGACTGTAATGGAGTAACACCAGTGCTCTGAGTTTGGACTGCAAGGGAAGTGGATGAGGAGGCCTGTGCCAGCGGTGATGCGGGGCACGGCGTTGTGGTGTGTAGGCTGCCCTCTGAGGGCAGTTGGACATTGTCGGTCAGCATGAAAAACACGTATTCTGTTGCCTGCCCTAAGAACAACGTGTGCCCGGGAGGCATGCTGCTCCTTGCTGTCCTGTTTCTAACGGCGAGAAACTGGAAGTGTTGGTATGTCTTCTAACAGGAGCCCTAACCGGCCCTGTCTCAATGATCGATTATTATGCAACAACTACATGAATTTGGAGACCTGTGGATGCCACAGAGGGAAATTTCAAAGGGAGATTTAGGGTGGGGAGAAGGTTGCAGAAGGAAAGGTGTTGCACATGATTGATGTAAACAGTCCCACCTCCTCGCCCGTTTCTGTGGAGACACATAAGCAGAGTATGGGGGAGGGTAAAAGGCGGTGGCGGTGGGAGTGTGATTGGAGCTGCCTTTCAGGACTGGCAGTTTCAGAGACTCACAGGCATAGAGAACAAACTGGTGGTGCCGGGGGGCGGCTTGGGCAAATGGCTGGAACGGGGAGGAGACGAAGACGTGAAAACTTGCAGTTATAAAGTAAGTCACTGGCATGTAATGTACAGCACAGGGACTAGAGTCAATAATACCTAACAACTATAGTTATTAGGTATTATTGACTGATGGTGCCTCTTTATGAGGCATATAAACCCTGAACCTCTATGTTATATACCTGAAACTAATATGTTATGGTCAAAAGGTACAAGCTTTCATTTATAAGCTAGGTACTAATGATGTAATAGACAACATGATGACTTGTTAGCACTGCTGTGATAGCTGGACAGTTGTTAAGAGAGTTAATCTGAAGAGTTCTAATGACAGGGAAAATGGGTGTCTTCATTTGATTTTTCTTTTTATGGGATCTCTATGAGATGATGCATGTTAACTAAATGTGTTGTGGTAATCATTTCACAATATATGTAATTCAGACTGTTGTGCAGTACACGTTAAGCTTTTCAGTGATAAGCTTAACTAGAGGCCGGGTGCATGAAATTCATGCACAGGGTGTGTGTGGCCCTCAGCCCAGCCTGCACCCTCTCCAATCTGGGACCCCTCGAGGGATGTCCGATTGTGGAATTGGGCCTAAATAGGCAGTCGGACATCCCTCTCACAATCTAGGACTGTTGGCTCCCAACTGCTTGCCTGCCTGCCTACCTGATTTCCCCTAACCGATTCTGCCTGCCAGCCTGATCACCCCTAATCACTCCCCTGCCAGCCTGATTGATGCCTAACTGCTCCCCTGCCAGCCTGTTGGCTCCTAACTGCCCTCTCCTGCAGTCCTGGTCACTCCTAACTGTCCTCCCTTAAAGGCCTGACCACCCCTAACTGCCCTCTCCTGTAGGCCTGGGTCCCCCCCAACTGCCCTTCCCTGCAGGCCTGGTCGCCCCCAACTTCCCTCCTCTGCCAGCCTGGTCCCTCTCAACTGCCTTCCCCTGCTGGCCATCTTGCAGTGGCCATCTTGTGTTCACATGGGGGCAGCCATCTTTGACCACATGAGGGCAGCCCTCTTGTGTGTTGGAGTGATGGTCAATTTGCATATTACTCTTTTATTAGATAGGATAGAGGCCTGGTGCAATGGTTGGGGCCAGCTGGTTTGCCCTGAAGAGTGGGGGTTCCCTTAGGGCCTGGGGCAGCCCGGGCGAGGGACCTGTGGTGATTTGCAGGCCAGCCACATCCCCCAGTGAACCAAGCAGAGGCCCTGGTATCTGGGATTTATTTATCTTCTATAATTGAAACTTTGTAGCCTTGAGTGGAGGCCTAGGCCGGCCAGGTTGTGCAGAAAGCTTGGCTTCCTCCATCACCTGGGAAACCCAAGCCTCCTACTTGTTCTGTGGCCGCAGCCATCTTAGTTGGGTTAATTTGGATACTTGAGCCTGATTTGGCTGCTAGGCATGGCTTGTGGATATAGCAGAGGTGTGGTCAATTTACATATTACTGTTTTATTAGATAGGATTATATCCCAGTAAAACCACCCTAAATTTGCCATTTCAAGTTTTTATGGCTTAAGTCATTACTTAATGACTGAAAAAAATACGTTTTTTATTGATTTTAGAGAGGAAGGGAGAGAGAGATAGAAACTCAACGGTGATAGAAACAATGATTGGCTCCCTCCTGCACACTCCCTGTTGGGGATCGAGCCTGCAATCCAAGCCTGGGCCCTCTGACAGGGAATCAAACAGGTGACCTGTTGGTGCCTGGGACGAGGCTCAACCACTGAGCAACACAGGCCAGGCTTACTTAATGACTTTTATGAAGAGCATGTGACATTGTTATAGATTGAATTGTGTTTCCTCCAGAAAAGCTATGTTAGAGTCCTAACTCCCGGCACCTCAGAATGTGACCTTATTTGGAGAGGTCTTTGCAAGTTAAAACAAGGTCATTGAGGACCTAATCAGCTTTGACTGGCGTCCTTATAAAAGGGGGAAATGGACACAGAGACTTGACACGCAGAGGGAAGAGGCGGTGAAGCCACAGAAAGGCTGCCTGTAAGCCACGGAGGGAGGTCTCAGGAGAAACCAACCCTGCCCTTGATCTCCAGCTTCCAGCTTCCAGCTTCCGAGCCGAGACTTTAAGTGCCTGTTGTTTCGGCCGTCTTGGCTGTGGTGCTTTGTGAAGGCAGCCCTAGCTGACTCATGCTTACAGGTCTACACTCAAATGCATGCTCATCAGGGCTTTTTCTTTTTTTAAACGGTCAGAGCAAGGCAACTTTATTGACTCACTTTGTAATGAATGCAACAATGAAAACACACTCGGAGCAGTAAGACGTTTCTTAAGCAGGGAAAGTGAGGCTCCTTTCATAGCCTTTGCTGAAATGAGCAGTGTAGCTGAAACCGGTTTGGCTCAGTGGACAGAGCGTTGGACTGAGGACTGATGGGTCCCAGGTTCAATTCTGGTCAAGGGCATGTACGTTGGTTGCGGGCACATCTCCAATGGGGGGTGTGCAGGAGGCAGTTGATTGATGTTTCTCTCTCATAGATGTTTCTAACTGCCTACCCAGCTCTCCCTTCCTCTCTGTAAAAAATCAATAAAATATTAAAAAAGTAAAATTAGCACTCTACAAAGGCAAGAACAACAGAGAAGTTAAAAACACTGTTGAACTAATTTATAAGACATCTGTAGGAAAAAGACTACCTTACTGAACTACGAAAGGAGACTTTCACACCACACCTTCCCAGGTCTCACATCAAGGATTATCTTGGCAACAATGACTAGATGACATTTCGGGACGCCAGCTGTGGAAATGGCTTTTGTGGCTGGTTGACGAGGCAGATTCCAAAAGCAGTAGGGAGTCACCTCTAATTATATCAGGCTTGAGTCTTGACCATGGACCTGACTGGTGAACGTTCACAGCAGGAATTCTGTAAGCGTTGTCGGCAACTTGATCTTCACTGGTCTGATGTCCCTTCTTCCTTTTTTTTGGTGTTGTTTTCTGTTGATTTTATTTTCGGAGCACTTGCAAAGGGAATTGATAGAAAAAGTTCCACGGCTAACCAGCACTACCTGAGCCTTCCGGAACTTGTGTGTAGCTAACAGGCTGGGCCCAGGGCTGGGTAGTGTTGGGGAGTCTGGCGCAGAATCACCAGGCCTAGCACGAGCTCTCTGTGCACCACAGTCTGCATGGCGAGCCCATTCTGGAGAGCTTGGCATTGGAGTGTGCTTCCTCCGGCAGCTGTGGGCTGGCGCTGCGGCGGCCTGGGCTGGCCAGCATCGGGCGGCCTCTGGGCACGTCTGTGTGCCGCCCCTTTCCAGGCCTGCTCTTCAAAGGTCATTGGTCAGCACCGTCTGCTCTCTCCACCTTGCCCCAGTTGATTGCCTGGCTCTCCAGGGGCGAGTTGAGCCTCAGAGCAAGTGAGGTGGCCCCTCTATGAGGGAACTCCCAAGATGCCGTCTCCCACTCAGGTCTTGTTTGTTTCCCTCAGGGAAGCCTGGGTAACAACAAAAACAAAACCCAAGGAAAGCAGATGTCTTCTGGAGCTGGGATTGCGACGCCTCCATCTGCCTATTGATCTGTCTCTCTGGGGGCCTTTGAAGTAGGAGGCCATTGGGCTTCTGAAGGTCCGCCCAGTGGGAGGCAGGGAAGTGCCACCTGGAGAGGAAGCAGAGTCTGGGGCTGGCTAGGGAGGGGTATTTGTCCTTTGGCATTTCCATCTTGTTACCAAGCCCAGGGAGAGCTCTCCCACAGCTGCAGGTGCCCATGGACAGAAAAAAGCATGACTTAGGCTGGCCTAGGGAGCTTTTGTGGAGATGGGGGCAGGGTGCATGGCCAGCTGCTCATAGGAGAGGCTGCTAGTGTAGGCACCTTTGGATGCTGGAGAGTGGGGTGTACATGGGATTGTGCAGAGGTAAGAGTTAGGAAAGGGTATACTAGTGTGGCATATGGGTGTCAGTATGCACCTCCATATATAGAACTGACTGGATGCTTTGGATCACAACGATATGGGTGATTCTGATATGTCGACAGCTGGTTGTTGGTGCCAATTCAGTGCCAACAGGAAACCCCAATTTGGGGTGCAGTATAGCAGGAAACTATTCTGTGCAAACAGCTCAATTATGAAGCAGCACAGCTATTAGGCAGCCCTAGGGCAAGGCTCCTCTTCCAGCAAACAGCTCTGCTTTGCTCCACCTGCTTTGGTCGATTCAGCCCACTTGGCTCCCCTGGCTTAGGTGTTTCAGCTCCAGCAGGGTAAACACCGTCCTCAGTCCTTGGTGGAAAGGGATGGTATGCTCTCGAGCCAAAGGGGCTGGTCCCTGATTGGCCCATCTTTATGCAAATGAGGACTCATAATCTCAGCTTGATTGGTCCAAGAGCACTGTTCTGATTGGTCAGAGTAAAGCTGTTGTGATTGGTGAGTGAAGATGCTGATGGAGGATATAGATGCATAGCTCTGGACAGGGAAAGCTTTCCTCCCATTGGTTAAAATCTAGTCTCAGGAACTCCTTTATAGGGCTGGCTCAGTGGCAGGAGCACACTGTAGGCGGGCAGTTCAGTGTGGCTTCTCCCTCAGGTGTGGTTGTCGGAGGGCCTGTGTGGACGTGGCCGCTAGGCTCTGTTTTAACAATGTGCGCTCAGTCAGCCGCAGTACACACCTTCTTTCTAGGACCCACAGACACAGCCTTCTGTTGTATCAATAATGGCCCCACATGTAGTTGTTTTGTAGGTAAGATTCAGCCAGCTGTTTCAAGGTATACTATTTTCCTTCATTATTTGCAAAATTCAGTATGTCATTATCATTTTATTTTGCAAGAAGGGAAATCCATTGTTTCACAAGGCAGACTCAGGCATAATTGTCTCTAATTAGTTAAGTGTTTTCAGAGTTCAAATAAGGTTCACTCTTTTTTTTTTTTGCTATGCTAAACTAAGTCCTCTTATTCTTTCTTTCTTTTTTAATAATAATAAAACCCCCCAAAATAGTCCAGTTGTTTTTTTTTCTAATTGAGTTGCAAAAATTTTTATGAGGTCTTAAAAGCCAGGCTAACATAAAACAAAAGAAAAGAAAGAATGAATGCCAAGTGTGGGTATACGTTGATCTATCCAGGATTAATTTTTTAAAAAAAATGTTCTTTATAATTGCTTTCCCCCAGCTGTGGATTGGGGCCTGCCATGAGTGTTGGGAGTATGTGTTGGGTGGTGGGGGTGGGTCCTTATGGTGCTGAGGGAGATTTGTCTTGGGCCCAATTATCTATTTATAAATGCAAGTATTTACTTAAAATTTATTATGTGAAAACCCTCACAAAACCATAATACGTATTTTCTGGTTTTTTTTTCTTTTCTTTTTAACGTAGGCAAATACTTCTAAGAGGCCCCACCTGGCGCTGGGTGTGATCAAAGAGACTTCATTTAGCTTTGTCTGTAATATTTTAACTTTTTATCAGGCTAATAATATATTTATTACTCGATTAAGTAACAATCAAGAAAAATAAAACAAAACCAAAAAACCTAGTTACGTACAATGATTTAAAAACAAAACAAAACAAAACAAAACAAAACAGAAGGGTGTAAAATGAAAAGCACCTCTTACTTCTCCCCTCTCCCACTCATGCCTCCCCCGGAGGTCCCAGGTAAACCTGGCTGGCAGTCTGTGCTTCATTCCAGACATTTTCTAGACACACATGCTTGTATGTGCACCTCCTTTATTTGTTTGTTTTTTAAAATTTTGGTAAAAATCACATGACATAAAATTAACCATTTAAAGTGCACAGTTTAGAGACATTTTGTATATTTACAGTGTTGTGCAACCACTATGTCTAGATTCAGAACATTCTGTCCCCCTCAAAGTAAACCCTCCACATTAGCAGTCACTCCCCATCCCCCCTCTGATACCCACTATCTTTCTGTCTCTCTAGCTTTGCCTCTAGTGGAACTTTCATATAAACAGAACCGTGCCTGCAATAAGTGGCCTTGGTGTCTGGCTTCCTTCACTGAACGTAATGTCAAGGCTCATCCATGCCGCCGTGCCCCCGATCTGTGTTCAGTGCAGTGAGAGTGAATCATATATACGAACCGAGGTTCCCTGTTTCCCACACATTAGGTCTTATAACCCTTTCATGCCAGGTACCTCGTTTTTCAAATCTTTGCTGATACCTGCCATTGGCTCTGGATAGGTTATTTCACTGATCTCCTGTGGGTAGTACTCCTAATTTTAGTGTCTGACATAAAACAGCTGCAAGGAGCATCTGTGAGTACATCTTTTGTTTTCTTGTGTGTGTGCTTCAGTTTCTATAGAAGTGAATCTTTTGTCCAAGGTATTTATTTTTAAACTAGAGGCCAGGTGCATGAAAATTCATGCACTGGGTTGGAGGGGAGGGGGACCCTCAGTCCAGACTGTCTCTCTTACAGTCTGGGAGCCCTTAGGGGCGGGAGGTGACCCGGCGATCAGGGGAAGGCAACATCCCATCACACCTCTGCTGCTGCACTGCCTACCTGGGCCTCGGGTGGCCCTGGTTACCTGGGCCTCGGGTGGCCCTGGGAGTCTGGGCAGCTGCCATCCGAGGCTTGCTTGTGCCTCCGGCTGGCCCTGGGTGGCTGGGGGTCTGAGGGGACTGGAGGATTCCAGAGGCAGGTGCTCGGAGCAGGCGGGCCTGGCTTTGACGTGCCTGCCGCCCCAGCGGGGCTGAGCGGGCTGGGCGCCACCATCTTTGAGGGTGGGGCAGTCAATTAGCATGTGCCCTTCTTATTGGCTGTGGGTGCTTCCATCTTTGTGATGGTGGGAGGATCAATTAACATATTTCCTCTTTATTAGAGAGTATTTTTTATAGATTCTACAAAATTGCTCCTCCAGAAGGTGGCAGTAATTTATGCTTCCAGCAAGGGTGTTTGAACTTTTCCAGGTTTTTCAAGTCCTCACACTAGAAATTGTCAGGCATTTTAATCTCAGTAAGTATGAAAACAGAAATGTCACGTTGATTCTGTCATTGGCGTTATTTAAATTCCATGAGGCGGAATGTCTTCCTAAGTCGTTTGTGTTTCTTTTTTCTACTTATTTATGGTTAATTGTTTTATCAGTTTCTAAGAATATTTAACTCTACTCCAGGTCATGTGAAAGTATTTTTTCTCAGGTTGTACTTTGAACTTCCTTAGGGATATTTGTTTCCATGCAGAAAGATTCATTTAGTCTAACCAGCTTTTATTTTATATATTTTAAGTTTTGCGATTCCAAGATTATTTTAAAAAATATCCTTTGGGAGTCTCTTGTGACTTATCCTTTCTGGTTAGATCTTTCATTCACATGGAATTTAGATACAACTTTATTCACCTTGGAGGAACGAAACTTTTTGTTGAAAAGTCATTCCTTTTCTGTTATTGGAAAAGCAGCCTTTTATTGGTATTACATTTTACATCAGTTATTTCTGGGTCATTCAGTGTCTGTTGACTATAATTCCATAGCTTTGTAAATTTTAATATTTGGTAGAGTTAATCTGTCTTTTTATCTCTTTACCCCAGAATTTTCCTGGGTAGTTTCACTTAGTTTTCTAGATCAAAGATTTTCAACCTTTTTTATTTTTATTTACTTATTATTTTTAATCCTCACTCGAGGATCTTTTCCCCTCCATTGATTACTAGAGAGAATAAAAGGGAGGGATGAGAGAGAGGGAGAGAGAGAGAAACATCTGTGTGAGAGAGAGACATCAATTGGTTGCCTCCTGAATGTGCCCCTTATAGGGAACCTGCAACTGACTTATGTGCCCTTGACTGGGAATTAACCCTGTGACCCTCCAGTCTGCAGGGTGAAGCTCTGACCAGTGAGAAAACCAGCCAGGGCAGTCTTTTTAAAATATGTCTTTTCGTTGATTTTTTTTTTAGAAGGGAGAAGGGAGAGAGAGAAACATTGATGGGAGATTTTAAAGCTTCCAGCTTTTGCAAACAGTCATGGTTGAGGACCTGAGTCTGGGAACTGAAACAAAGTAGATTTGCTCAGTTTGTGGGTCATCTTTGGGGGGTGAGAGCCCGGGTGGGTGGGGAGAGCTCCAGCTGTGCAGGGGCGGGGCAGCCCTGGGGCCGGGTTGGGGCCATGCCACTGGAGGCACTGGAGACCTGGGTTTGTGGAGGGGAGGTCTGGCTCCAGGATTTGTTTCCAGTTTTCTGGTGTTTTGCATTGGGGCTGTTCTTAGGTTTTGTTGCAAATGGAGGGGTTAGTGGTGGAGGGCGGGTAGAGTGAAACATCTTTGTTTTGCATCTTTATTTGGAGTTCAGTTGTGTTTGGAACATAAGCTGAGTTGAAAACAATTCCTGAGGGACCAGAAGTAAATTCTGGGTGCTGGTTCTTTTGTATTTTGGTCACCTCTCAGTTCGCAGGGAGGGCTGCTTCAGGCTGGGAGTGCTGGACCGGGCAGGGGGTGGAGCCTTTCTCCGGCCACCCCCTCGTAGAGCCCTCCTAGTGTCTGTGCGTGATTAGAAAGCATTGGTAGTGTGGGGACCGATGCTGACCACTGACCTTGCCTCTGAGTGCTTTCAGATTCTCTTCTGGGTTGCAAGAGCAGTTCCCAAAGTGGGTTCCCTGGCACTCTCCCCAGAGTTCCTTCACACAGGAATGGCTCTGGCTGGGAACCTGTTTTGTGGTTTTTAAGTGTTCCTCAAACATGTTTGGTTATGGAGCTCTTTTGTTTGGGGCTTTACTGTTTCTGAGTCTGTAGACCCTCAGAAAGCGAGGTGTGGACGGGCTTGCGCAGCAGGACCTGGGTGTTTGCGGTGACAGTGCCACCACACGCTTCGTTGCTGCTGTCTCCAGGTCGTCCTCTCCGAGCCTCATCACAGAATAAGGGGCTGTGGATACTCACTGTGTGAGGTCAGGACTGCAGAGACCAGTGGTGCCCGAGCCCCATCGCCTGTCCCCGGGACCGGACCTGGCGGCTCCTCTCAGCCGCCTGCTCAGCTCATGCTCTCTAGACAGACTGCTTCCTGCCGTCTTTGGAAACACCCCCGAGGGGAGGTGCTGCTCCTATGCCCTTCCACAGATGAAGAAGCTGAGGCAGCAAGCGGCGGCAGGGCTGGCCGAGTCATGGCCCTGTGTGGTAGGCCTGGGTCTGGGTGTCCGGGGGTGCATGCCTGGCAGACGCAGGTACCAGTGACTGCCCCCGGGGGGTTCAAATGGAAAGAAGGCTCTCTTCCAACCCCTAGAGCAGGAGTGTTATGCCCAGAGTTCGGGGTCCCCAATAATCAACCACCAGGGAGCCCCTTTTTCGATGCAAAAGCAAAGAGTCTTTATTCAAACCGGGGCTTGGCTCCCAGCCTCTTTCTGGCACAGCAGCGAGAGGAGAGGGCGAGCCCCGGAGGACAATAGGTTATATAGGGTTGGTCATTTGGGGGGGCTCAGGGAAGTGACGTGGGTCACAGAGACTGGTCACTTGAGTCAGGGCTTTTCAGCAGGTTTTACAGCACCAAGGTCAGGACGTGACCAGTTCATTCTGAGGCTGGAGCCCTCCCCCATTGTTTCCTGATTGGCCAACAGGGATGCATAGGGAGCGTCCTGTGCTTTAGCCTTATTAGGACCTTCCCTGTGTTCCTGGAGCCTCACTGGTCCATTCGGGCGGTGGTCGGGGAAGTTAGGACATTGCTGGCATACCTGTGGTCACTCCCAGAAAGGGGAGGGGGTGTAGGCAGCGGGCCCAGCCGTACAAGACAAGATGGGGGAGAGTTCCTTTCTGCTTTGTTCTTTCAGGAGCCACACCTCCCAGGCTGCAGAAGTGGGGAAGGCCAGGCTGGCACCGCGCCCACTGCAGGGGAGGGAAGGTGCTGCCCTGCAGCAATGCCTGTCCCTGGGTGGCTGAGGCTGGGAGCCCTGGCCCGTGTGCACAGTGAGGAGCCCACCTGCCCTGTGCTCCCTGAGAACTGCCCTCGCTGGCAGCCTCCCTGAGGCAGGAGGCCGTTAGGGGAGAGGCCGGCAGTGAGCGCCGTGGCCCCGTGGTGAAGACATGCCCCTGGCAGCTCCTCTAGGGCCGCGCAGCTGGAGGCAGGGTGGTGCGAGTGGCCCTGGGGGGCGTCTGCGAGGGCTTCTTGTGGGCAGCGCCCAGGCACACTTTGGTGTCCATAGGTTGGGGTGGTGACCGCAGGCAGACACCAGGGTGAATGTGGAGAGCTGGGTTTCCAGTTTCCTGGGGTCACGGCTCTGCAGGTGCTCAGGAGGACCGCTCTGGGGGGCACAGTGTGAGCCCTGACCCGCTCTGGGAGGAAAGTGCTGTTCTCCCAGAAGCAGGTGAGTTGACCAAAGGACAGCTGTTGCTCCGCTGGGCTGTCTGTCCCATGAAATGGGGCAAAAGAGCCTTTTTACCAACTTTCAAAAACCGCAATTCCTGTTATAAAATTGTAGTAAAATGTGTCAACACAAAGTCACCTGCCCTGCGCCTTTTAAGTGTCCGGGCACGACGGGAGGTGCTCTGACCCGTGCACCGGCCCCGCCATCGGCTCTGCGCGCTCATCAGCACCGGGCAGAGCCTGTCTCGGGCTCCCAGGGTTGGAGACAGGCAGCTCCCGGCCGCACAGGGCTTGCCGGCAGGTTACGGTGGCCCGGGCAGGGCTTGCCGGCGGGTTACGGTGGGCCCGGGCAGGGCTTGCCGGCGGGTTACGGTGGGCCGGGCAGGGCTTGCCGGCGGGTTACGGTGGGCCCGGCAGGTTACGGTGGGCCGGGCAGGTTACGGTGGCCCGGGCAGGGCTTGCCGGCAGGTTACGGTGGCCCGGGCAGGGCTTGCCGGCGGGTTACGGTGGGCCCGGGCAGGGCTTGCCGGCAGGTTACGGGGGCCCGGGCAGGGCTTGCCGGCGGGTTACGGTGGGCCCGGGCAGGGCTTGCCGGCGGGTTACGGTGGGCCCGGGCAGGGCTTGCCGGCGGGTTACGGTGGCCCGGGCAGGGCTTGCCGGCGGGTTACGGTGGGCCCGGGCAGGGCTTGCCGGCGGGTTACGGTGGGCCCGGGCAGGGCTTGCCGGCGGGTTACGGTGGGCCCGGGCAGGGCTTGCCGGCGGGTTACGGTGGGCCCGGGCAGGGCTTGCCGGCGGGTTACGGTGGGCCCGGGCAGGGCTTGCCGGCGGGTTACGGTGGCCCGGGCAGGGCTTGCCGGCGGGTTACGGTGGCCCGGGCAGGGCTTGCCGGCGGGTTACGGTGGGCCCGGGCAGGGCTTGCCGGCGGGTTACGGTGGGCCGCACCTCATTGAGGTGGCAGGGGAGAGCTTGCTGGCAGACAGGCTGAGGCGCCTTCGAGTGGACAGGCATCCTGACCATCCCCACCGGCTGCTGCCCCAGCCCTGGAGCCACGGATGCACCCTGTCTCCCTTTGGCAGAGATGTGGCCTAAAAAAGACGGGCGTCCAGGCGACTTACCCAGGCAAAGGGACACCGCACGTGGTGGTTCTTCAGGCTCCATGGGAAGTCCCCTCACGCCCCTATATTAGACACGGTGTGCTACGCGATGAGGTTGAGCTCTTGGCTCCCGTGTCCTTCCGTCAGAGGGAGCGAACCCAGGACACGTCCAGAGCCTGCCCGTTGGACCTCTGGGAAGAAACTACACTCTGTCCCCCATTTCCTGGGGGTGCCTTCATGTCACCTGACACTTGAACTCTGGGCCGCTGTGTGTCCAGCCTCGGTGGTGGGCCCAGTGCAGAGACCCTGGTGTGGGGTCTTGCCTGCGGGCTGCGCCTGCACTGTGCGGTGATGTCAGCATCAGCGGGTTCCACCTCCCTGCCCATACCTGATGGCCTGGGCCACAGTGAAGAGTTACAGCCACTTCCCAGCACTCCCGGTGGTCCTGCTTTGCACGCAGCTCTGCTCCTTTGAACATACCATCTTCTGGACCTACTCATGGTGTGTTCATGTGTGCCTGCGCCCCACCAACCCCCCCTTTCCTCTATTGGTTGTTATCCAGCGCCTGGAAGAGCCAGATCCTCCCTGGAGCAGCAGGCGCTCTGAAGGAGCTGCTGAGCAGAGATGTCAGTCTGCTTCTCCCACGGGCCCCGCCCTTTCTCCTTCCACACGCCTAACACGCACAGGAGGGGCGGCAAGCACAAGGCTTATTCTTAAATACAAATAAGGGCATAACTCAGAAAAAATTACCATAGTTCCAGAATTTTTGAGTCAGGCAATATGTTATATGTCAATATTGTGGTCGCAATGATAGCACTATGCAGTCTTTTTCAGTTTCTTACCAATTCTTCAAAAGCTCTGCAATCTTTATATTAAGGCTTGAATTGGATTGTAGGGGCTGGGGTCCTCTGTCCCTTGCAGACTTCTGTGGGGGTCAGGTGGCCTTGGCTGGGCAGGTATACGGGGTGGGGGCCTGAGGTGCTTAGACCAGCCTCACCGATTCTGTGGGAGGGTGTTTCAGAAAACGCAGGCTCAGTCGCTGTTGGAGCTGTGGGTTCTTGTCCGTCAAACTCCCCCTGGCAGTCCCTGGCTGTCTGCTCCGAGGTGAGAGGGCCCTTCCCGGAGGCCCTGGGAAGCAGAGTCCCAGGTGGGCAGGCCTGGGCCTCCTCCCCTTCCCACCATCCCTCTGGCAGGCGTGGAGACTCAGTGCGCTGGGAGAAGCAGCTGGAATGAAATTATTGCCAGTTGTCAAAAAGAACAAGTTCCTTCAGAGACGTACAGCGCAACGGGCCTTGGGAACCCGGGTGCGTGTGAGGTAAGAGTGCTCACCGAGGCTGACCACCAGGAGCGGTCCTCTGAGGGTTTGGTGGTGCCGGCCGGGGCTGGAGGCGAGGTGGAGGGTCGTATTTGGGAGGTCGTAAATTCAGGGTTCGGTTTCAGACGGTCCTGCACTCACAGGCAGAGGGGGGCTTCTGTGGAACTACTTTTACAAGCTGGCCTTTGCTTTTCCGTGAATGCAAACTGAAAGAGCTTGGTGTTTAAGAGACAACAGAGTGAAAGGAAGCAGACTCCTGTTTGCATCCAAGCACGCCGGCCCTCGCAGAGGCTGGGGGCTCTGGGGCCGGAGGCGGCGGCTGTGAAAGCAGGAGTCTGCTGTGGGCACGCGCAGTGGTGCTGCTTCTGGAGCCCCGTGTCCGTGCACAACGCCGATTTAAACCCCCAGATTTCCCGATGTATTCAGGAGGACGGATGAGGTGAGACCCGTCCGGCAGCCAAAACACTCGACGGGGGGACAGCGCTGTGGAGGAGCTGGCTGTGGCGGGGTGCGGGCCAGAAGGCGGGGTGCTGGCGGCTGAGCTCTGCCTGACCTGGGTGTTTCACTACACTTGTTGGCAGGAGTGTTTTGGTACAAAGAAGCCAGCCTCTTAGATGGACACAGTGCCTGTACAGGGGTGAGCACCTGAGGTGGACACGGTGCCTGTACGGGGGTGAGCACCTGAGGTGGACACGGTGCGTGTACGGGAGGGAGCCCCTGAGGTGGACACGGTGCCTGTACAGGGGCGAGCACCTGAGGTGGGCATGGTGAGTGTACGGGAGGGAGCCCCTGAGGTGGACACGGTGAGTGTACGGGAGGGAGCCCCTGAGGTGGACACGGTGCGTGTACGGGAGGGAGCACCTGAGGTGGACACGGTGAGTGTACGGGAGGGAGCCCCTGAGGTGGACACGGTGCCTGTACAGGGGCGAGCACCTGAGGTGGACACGGTGCGTGTACGGGAGGGAGCCCCTGAGGTGGACACGGTGCGTGTACGGGAGGGAGCCCCTGAGGTGGACACGGTGCGTGTACGGGAGGGAGCCCCTGAGGTGGACACGGTGCGTGTACGGGAGGGAGCCCGTGAGGTGGACACGGTGCGTGTACGGGAGGGAGCCCCTGAGGTGGACACGGTGCGTGTACGGGAGGGAGCCCCTGAGGTGGACACGGTGCGTGTACGGGAGGGAGCCCCTGAGGTGGACACGGTGCGTGTACGGGAGGGAGCCCCTGAGGTGGACACGGTGAGTGTACGGGAGGGAGCCCCTGAGGTGGACACGGTGCGTGTACGGGAGGGAGCCCCTGAGGTGGACACGGTGCGTGTACGGGAGGGAGCCCCTGAGGTGGACACGGTGCGTGTACGGGAGGGAGCCCCTGAGGTGGACACGGTGCGTGTACGGGAGGGAGCCCCTGAGGTGGACACGGTGCGTGTACGGGAGGGAGCCCCTGAGGTGGACACGGTGCGTGTACGGGAGGGAGCCCCTGAGGTGGACACGGTGCGTGTATGGGAGGGAGCCCCTGAGGTGGACACGGTGCGTGTATGGGAGGGAGCCCCTGAGGTGGACACGGTGCGTGTACGGGAGGGAGCCCCTGAGGTGGACACGGTGCGTGTATGGGAGGGAGCCCCTGAGGTGGACACGGTGCGTGTATGGGAGGGAGCCCCTGAGGTGGACACGGTGCGTGTACGGGAGGGAGCCCCTGAGGTGGACACGGTGCGTGTACGGGAGGGAGCCCCTGAGGTGGACACGGTGCGTGTATGGGAGGGAGCCCCTGAGGTGGACACGGTGTGCGTTGGGAGTGCTCTGCCCCTTTTTGTGTCAGGACAGAATTGCTGGGGTCAGCTCTGACCGTAAAGTCCTCTCTGTGTGCAGCCCCTGGCTCAGGGCGGTCACAGCCTGCAGCCGTCCTCCGGATGGACTTTCCAGTCGCTCCCTCGCCTGTGCCTGTTGTGACGAGACATGAGGCTGTACCACATGACATTTCCTCTGACCGTTTTCAACCCACAGAAAGGGCATTCTCATATGTCCCAACTTTCAAGCATTTGTCCTAAGTACCTTCTCCTGAAAACTGTCATCTTATTTTAAACCATCGTGGAGGTGTTGGGGCCAGGGATTCCACATGTGGAGAAGATTTCCAGGTTGCTGGGTGGTTTTGTTGGGCTGCCCTCAGATCCTTGAACTTGGTGACAGTCGTCCTTGCCCTTGGTTTCCGAGGGCACGTCAGGAAGGTGACAGTAGCATCACTGGGCAGGATATTGGGACACAGATTTCATTTGGGTGAAACAATGACCTTTCCAGTTAGAACGCTCTCTAAACAAGGAGCTCTGCGCTGCGCCCAGTGGGGCTGAGCCGAGGCGGGTGGGCAGTCTGGGAGAGAGCAGGAGGGCTCCCTGCTGGCCTCTCTGGCTTCAGCTCATCTCTCCAGGTGCCACCCTGAGCACCACACGGGAGAAGCAACATCCTCAGCTGTAGAGGCAGCCTCTTCCACTGTGGAGCCACACCTGTTTCTGGCGGACCTGGTTTGGGAAGTTGCCTTTGCCCTTGTGTGGGGTCCCACAGGCTGAGGATGGAGTGACCTCTCTGAGGGCTTGTGTCCTATGTGGCCTCAGGGCCCTGGCTTTCTGGCCAGACCCAAAGGCCTGTGGCTTCCCTTTGCACTGCTGCCCCCCAGCCCACTCTGGGGATGGACACAGGCCCCAGAAGTTGTCAGTCAGTGTTGGCAGGAATGACCATATTTACCTCAATAGCAGGTGTGTGTGTGTTTCTGCATGTGTGTGCATGCACATTGCACATATACATATATGCACACACATATACATAAGTATTGTTTGTATATACTGACAGGAAATAATTCTAGTAGGTTGAATGAGCAGTATGAGATCAAAAATGGGAATAGTAAGTGAAAGAAACTAGTCTGAGAATCTGACAGACTGACCCCAACCATATGGCATTCTGAAGCAGGAACCCCTGGAGATAACACCAGTGGTGATCAGGGAGGGCTGAGCTACAGCCGTGGACACAGGAATGTTAGGGCAGTGAAACCACTGTGGATACTGTAGTGGCAGCTTATGACTTAAGCATTTGTAAGAGCCTGTGTAACTTTGTAACACAAAGAAACAACCCTAAGGTAACTGTGTACTTCAGTCAATCCTATCTAATAAAAGAGTAATATGTAAATTGACCATCACTCCAAGACACAAGATGGCTGCCCCCATGTGGTCAAAGATCCTGCCCCATGTGGACACAAGATGGCCAGCACAAGATGGCCAGCAGGGAAGGACAGTTATGGGCAGTTAGGGGTGACCAGGCTGGCAGAGGAGGGCAGTTGGGGGAGACCAGGTCTGGAGGGAAGGGCAGTTGTGGGCAATCAGGCCAGCAGGAAGGGCAGTTGGGGTGACTGGGCCAGCAGAGGAGGGCAGTTAGAGGCAATTGGGCCAGCCATGGAGCAGTTAGGTGTTGATCAGGCTGCCAGGGGAGTGGTTAGGGGGTGATCAGGCTGACAGGCAGAAGCAGTTAGGGGCAATCAGGCAGAGACAGGTGAGTATTTGGGAGCCAGCAATCCTGGATTGTGATATTGGTGGGATCAGGCCTAAACAGGTGGTCGGACATCCCTCAAGGGGTCCCAGATTGGAGAGGGTGCAGGCTGGGCTGAGGAACATCCCCCTTCCCCATGTGCATGGATTTTGTGCACCAGGCCTCTAGCAACCATATATTGATATTGGTTCATCAGTGTAACAAATGTATTTTACCAATGCAAGATTTAATAATGGGAGAAGCTACATTGCCAAATTCATTTATTAGGTCTAGTAATTTTTTGATGGAGTCTTTGGGGTTTTCTATGTATAGTATCATGTCATCTGTGACTAAGGAAAGTTTTACTTCTTCTTTTCCAGTTTGGATGCCTTTTATTTCCTTTTCTTTTCTGATCGCTATGGCTAATACTTCTAGTACTTATGTCGAACAGGAGTGATGAAAGTGGGCATCTTTGTTCCTGTTCTTAGGGGAAATTAGTTTAGTTTTTGCCCACTGAGTATGATGTTGGCTGTAGGTTTGTCATATAGGCCTTTTTTTTTTTTTAATGTTGAGGCATGATCCCTCTATTCCCAGTTTGCTGAGAGTTTTTATCAAGAAAGGGTGTTGGATTTTGTCAGATGCTTTTTCTGCATCAATTGATATGATTATGTGATTTTTGTCTCTCAGTTTGTTTATGTATGTGATGTGTATCAGATTTATTGATTTGCAGATATTGTACCATCCTTGCATCTCTGGAATAAATCCCACTTGGTCATGGTTTAAGATCTTTCTAATGTATTGCTGATTCGGATTTGCTAGAATTTTGTTGAGGATTGTAGCATCTATGTTCATCAAGGATATTGGCCTGTAGTTCTATGTTTTTGTGGTGTCTTTATTTGGTTTTGGGATTAAGGCAATGCAGGCTTCATAGAAAGAGCTTGGAAGTGTGCCTTCATCTTAAATTTATGGAATAATCTGAGGAGGATAGGTTTTATTTCTTCTTTGAGTGCTTGGTAGAACTCCCCTGTGAAGCTGTCTGGACCAGGGCTTTGGTTTGCTGGAAGATTTTTGATAGCTGTTTAAAGTTCTTCAGTAGTTATCAGTCTATTCAGGCTTTTTGATTCTTTTTGGTTGAGTTTTGGGAGCTTGTATTTTTCAGAGAATATGTCCATGTCATCCAGGGTGTCCATTTTGTTGGCATAGAGCTGTTCATAGTATTTTTTCATAATCGTTTGTATTTCTGTGGGATCGGTTGTTTCTTCACCTCTTCCATTTCTGATTTTCTTTTTTTGGGTCCTCTCTTTTTGCTTCTTGGTGAGCCTGGCTAGACAGACGTTCATCAATCTTGTTTATCCTTCCAAAAAACCAGCTCTTGGCTTTGTTGGTCTTTTGTATTTTTTTTTTTTGGTCTCTATGTTGTTTATCTCCACTCTGATCTTTTTTATTTCTTTCCTTCTGCTTACACTGGGCTTTTCTTGTTGCTCTGTTCTAACTCTTTGAGTTGTAGGGTTAGATAATTTATTATCATTGTTTCTTGTTTTCTGAGGTAGGTCTGTGGAGCTATGAACTTCCCTCTCAAGACTGCTTTCACTGTGTCCCATAGATTTTGGATTGTTGTGTTTTCATTGTTGTTTGTTGCCATGATGTTTTTATTTCTTCTTTGATCTCTCTGGTAGCCCAGTCATTGTTTAATAGCATGCTGTTTAGACTGCAGGTGTTTGATTGTTTTTATCGTAGTTGATTTCTAGTTTTATGCCAGTGTGATCTGAGAAGATGTTTGATATGATTTCTGTCTTCCTGAATTTGAAGAGACTTTGCCTGTGTCCCAATATGTGGTCTTTGAAAATGACCCATGTGCATTTGAGAAGAATGTATATTTTGTGACTTTGGGGTGAAATGTTCTGAAGATGTCAATTAATTCCATTTGATCTAGTGAATCATTTAGGATTGATGTTTCTTTGCTGATTTTTTTGTTCAGAGGATTTGTCCACTGGTGATAGTGGGGTATTAAAGTCCTTTGATATGACTGGAATGCTGTCAATCTCTCCCTTGATAGCCTCCGAAAGTTTTTTTTTTTATGTATTTGGGTGCTCTTGTATAGGGTGCATATATGTTTACCAGAGTTAAATTTTCTTGTTGGATTGGTCTTTTTAGTATCATGAAGTGGCCTTCCTTATTTCTTAGGTCCTTCACTTTGAGATCTAACTTGTCAGATAGAAGTATTGCTGCCCCAGCTTTTTTATTTTTTATTTCCATGAGCCTGAAATACCTTTTCTTATCCCTTCCCCATCAGTTTGTGTGAGTCATTTTTTCTGAGGTGAGTTTCCTGTAGACAGCAGATATATGGGTCATGGTTTCTTATCCACTCAGTTACCCTATATCTTTTGATTGGGGCATTTAATCCATTTACATTTAAAGTTATTATTGATAAGTACTTGTTTGTCACCATTTTTATTGTTTATGTCTGTGTTCCTTCTTCACTTCCTATTTCTTTTTCTTTTTTTTACAGCAGACCCTTTAACATTTCTTTTTTTAAAAAATATATTTTATTGATTTTTTAGAGATAGGAAGGAAGAGGGACAGAAAGCTAGAAACTTCGATCAGCTGCCTCCTGCACATTCCCCACTAGGGACGTGCCTGCAACCAAGGTACATGCCGTTGACTGGAATCAAACCTGGGACTCTTCAGTCCACAGGCTGATGCTCTTTCCACTGAGCCAAACCGGTTTTGGTCCTTTAACATTTCTTGCATTGCTGGTTTGGTGGTGATAAACTCCCTTAGTCCTTTCTTGTCTGTGGAGCTCCTGATTTCTCCCTCAATTTTGATTGATAGCCTTACTGGGTATAGTATTCTTGGATTTAGACCCTTCCTTTGCATGACTTTGTATATTTCATTCCATTCTCTTCTGGCCAGATGTGTTTCTGTTGAGAAATCTGTTGCTAGTCTGATGGAGGATCCTTTGTAGGTAACTTTCTGTCTCTCTGGTTGCTTTTAAGATTCTTACTTTGTCGTTGGTGTTTGCCAATTTAATTATAATGTGCCTTGGCATCGGTCTTTTGTGATTCATTTTGTTTGGAACTCTGAGCTTCTTGGGCTTGTGTGAGTTTTTTCTTTCCTATATCAGGGAAGTTTTCTGTCATTATTTCTTCAAACAGGTTTTTATTCCTTGCACAGTTTCCTCTCCTTCTGGCACCTCTATTATGCAGATGTTATTTCGTTTCGTGTTGTCTCAAAGTTCCATAGGGCTCTCCTGTTTTTTAAGCGTTTTTTAGAAAATATATTTTACCGATTTTTTACAGAGTGGAAGGGAGAGGGATAGAAAGTCAGAAACATCGATGAGAGAGAACCATTGATCAGCTGCCTCTTGCACACCTCTAACTGGGGATATGCCCGCAGCCAAGGTACATGCCCTTGATTGGAATCAAACCTGGAACCTTTCAGTCCAAAGGCCGATGCTCTATCCACTGAGCCAAACTGGTATTAACTTTAAGCTTTTTTTCCTAGATGCTGCTCTGCTCGGGTATTTTTTCCTACCTTGCCTTCTAGCTCACTGACGCGATCTTCCACTTCTTCTAGTTTACTGTTGATGCTTTCTACTGAGTTCTTTATTCCAGCAATGTCATTTTTTAATTTCTTCTTCATTTCCTCTTGGTTCTTACACATATTGTTGTGTTTGTCTTCCAACGTTTTCAGAAGCCTTATGACCTTTTCTCTAAATTCTTTCTCTGACATATTGCTTGTCTCCGTGACGTTTACTTCCTTTTCTGGTGATGCCTCATTTTCTTTTGTATGCGGGAGTTTCTTTGTCTCCCCATGATGTCTCCTCTCTGAGTGTCTTGATTATGTAACTCTCTCCTATGTTGACTTAAAGGCACAAACTACAACACAACAAGGCACAATGCGCAAGGCATTGAACACAAATGTATTCATAATACTAATAACCCCAAATAAAGGTGACCACCAGAGAAAAGTGAATTAGGGAATAAAAAAAAGAGTGCAAAAATGGTATTGACAGAAGGGAAAAAAGAAAGAGAATAAAAAAGGAGGGGGAAAATCAATATGGGGAGAAAACTCTAATAGAAAAACACCTAATAAAAAATTGCAAACAACTAACACCCAGATATGAATGCAAACTACAAACAACAACTAATAACAAGCGAAGAGAGGAAAAACAGAAACAAAAAAAGAGAGAAACAATTACACAAACAAATCAGTCTAATTAACAAGCAAACTAATAACAACAATAGGACAGAGAGAAAGAAGGGCAAAACAAAATAAAACAAAAAACATTAAAAAAAACAACAAAACATAAACAAACCAAAAAAAAGGGGAAGAGAGAAAAAAAATTCTGATAGTGAAGATACAAGAAAATGTGTATGGACTGGGAGTAGGGGACTGGAAATTAGATGTATAAGTAGGATGAATTTTTAATGAGGTAGAAAGAAGGAATAGGGAAAAATCTAAAGCAGGATTAGGGTAAGAGAAACAGGATAACAAAAGGGTAAAAGTGAGGAAGAGAGTGTTGGCTAAAGGTAAACTTGAGATGGAGTAAAATGATGCTAAAGGAAGAATGATTATAGAATGTAGAACACTAATCCCAAAATAAAATAAAGAGAAAGTTCAATAAAACTTTAGCCTTAACTGGTTTGGCTCAGTGGATAAAGCGTGGGTCCTGTGGACTGAAGGGTCCCAAGTTCGATTCTGGTCAATGGCATGTACCTTGATTGTGGGCACATCTCCAGTAGGGGCAGCTCATTGATGTTTCTCTCTCATCGATGTTTCTAACTCTCTATCCTCTCCCTTCCTCTTTGTAAAAAATCAATAAAATATTTAAAAAGATGAAACAAAAAAGATAAAATAGTAGCAATAATACTGATTAAAAATAAAGATATAATAATTAAAAAGGTGAAATCAAGTGAGAACAGAAGGAAAACATTTAGTTTCTTAAGTAAAAGGTAAAAAATAAAAGTGTGCTGCAGTGAAGGTCATTCACTTCCTCTAGTGTTCTGTGTGTCACACCTATTTCCTGTCAGGTAGTCAGGACAGTATTGAGGTCCCGAGTTCCCCCGCTCCTCTGTGTCGTAAGCCACAGTCCTGTTTTAAGCAGGTGGTATTTCTTTGTTACTCGGCCGGCCTGGGGTTGCATTGACACAAGAGTCGGTTTGTGGTTCAGCTCTTGGATGGGGTGTTTCTGTATTGACATCTGGGCTACAGTCCTCTCTCCCAGTATTCGGACTTTGTTTTCCCTGCCACACCTACTGCTGGTTTGGAGGATGGACTGCCCCAGAGCGGGGCTCTGATCGTTTCTCCCCGCTCTGATCCCCAGGTTCCACAAAAACAGCTTTCCCCCGCGACTCTGAGTGTTGTCAGTTGGGTGATCCTTTGTGCTGGGCTCAGTCATCCAAACCAGGGATTTGAGGAGAAAAAAGAGCCGGAGTAAGTGTGCCAACTCGCGTCTCCTCCTCCCGCGCCGCGTGTGGCTGCACGCCTCTTCCTCTGGCACAGCACAGCCCGTTCCCCGGGGCCGCCTTTGTGCCAGCCCGGGGCGGGGGTTCCTGCAGGACCCCCTCCACATTCACGGGCTGCGCTGGCCCCAGTGTCTGTGGATCTTGTGGGGCGCAGGCGTCCTGAACCTCTGGATCCCGCTGTGCAAGTGTCGCCCTCGGCCTGGATGGCAGACCTCACCTTTCTCTGGGCGGAACCTGACCTTTCCAGAAGGTGCAGGGCTCGTGCGTATCCAGGTATTCGCTGCTTGAGAGCCGGTGTTTGTGGGTTCGCAGCCTGGTGTGTGGATGTAGGGTCCCGGGAGGTATCCAGTCTGCCCGGTTGAAGGTGAGGCTAGGCTTCCGATCACAGCCCCGCTCTCCTGCCGCTCGGGGAGGGAGTTCAGCGGCAGCGGCTGCCGGGTCAGGGGCCGGTCCGCAGTCCCCACCAGTCCCTGGGACTGTAGCTGCCCCTCACCCACAAACAGACACGCCCCGCAGGTCCACACACACTCCTCTCCTTCTCTCACTCACACGCTATCTTGCCGCCTGCCTTCCCCTCAGCAGCCATCTTCGAACTTGCTAGATTTTTAAAATAGGATTCAAATACCATGAAATTCACCATTTTATTTTTTAATTTTTTTACAGATGTTTCCTTTTCCCCCGCATTGACCCTTTCTAGTTGCATCTCCTCCCCCATCTCCTCCCGCCCCGGGCCTTCACCACACTGTTGTTTGTGTCCATGAGTTATACATACGTGCATACAAGTTTTTTGGTTAATCCCCTGCTGCCCCCCAGCTTCCCCTGAGATTCATCATTCCGTTCCAGGCTTCTATGTCTCGGGACCTACTTTGTTCATTAGATTTCATATATGAGTGAGATCATGTGATATTGTCTTCCTCTGACTGACTAATTTCACTGAGCATGATGTTCTCCAGGCCCCTCCATGCTGTCTCACAGGGTAAGAGGTCCTGCTTTTTACTGCGGCGTGGTGTTCCGTGGTGTAGATGCACCACAGCTGTTTATCCACTCGTCTGCTGAGGGGCACTTGGGCTGTTTCCAGGTCTCAGCTACTGTAAACTGTGCTGCTATGAACATAGGGGTGCATACATTCTTTCTGGTTGGTGTTGTGGGGTTCTTAGGATATATTCCCAGAAGTGGGATCACGGGGTCAAATGGCAGTTCCATGTTTAACCCTGCGTTAAGGTGTACAGGTCAGGGTTTTGCACATCCACAGAGCTGTGCGCTCGTTGGCACAGCCAGTGTAGAACATTTCTGTTCCCTCCCTCACCAAGAGCCCTGAACCTTGGGCCCTGGCAGACAACCATGGCTTCTGTCTGTCTGGGGTTACCTGCCTGACATTGGCCAGCTTTGATGGGACACTCATCTTCGTATTTTTTGTGTACCTGCCTTGAGTGGGACTGTGGGGTCATGGGGTCATGTGTGTAAGTTTTGGAACCTCCAGACCGTGCCGGACCCGCCGGCAGCAGTGCCAGGGCACCAACACTTGTTTAAATTGCCCGTCTTTTTGATAGGCTTGTTTTCAGAGCTCCAATGTAACTCTGAAGTCACTCTGGACATTTTCTGAGTGTCGGCCGCGTTGCAGAGGTCCGCTGCGTCTGCCTTGCGGCTCAGAAGCAGCGTGGAGCAGGGGTGCCCGCGGTGGGAAGCGGTGTGGAGCAGGGGTGCCCGCGGTGGGAAGCGGCGTGGAGCAGGGGTGCCCGCGGTGGGAAGCGGCGTGGAGCAGGGGTGCCCGCGGTGGGAAGCGGCGTGGAGCAGGGGTGCCCGCGGTGGGAAGCAGCGTGGAGCAGGGGTGCCCGCGGTGGGAAGCAGCGTGGAGCAGGGTGCCCGCGGTGGGAAGCAGGGTGCCCGCGGTGGGAAGCAGTGTGGAGCAGGGGTGCCCGCGGTGGGAAGCAGCGTGGAGCAGGGGTGCCCGCGGTGGGAAGCAGCGTGAAGCAGGGGTGTCCGCGGTGGGAAGCAGTGTGAAGCAGGGTGCCCGCGGTGGGAAGCGGTGTGGAGCAGGGTGCCCGCGGTGGGAAGCAGCGTGGAGCAGGGGTGCCCGCGGTGGGAAGCAGCGTGGAGCAGGGGTGCCCGCGGTGGGAAGCAGCGTGGAGCAGGGGTGCCCGCGGTGGGAAGCAGGGGTGCCCGCGGTGGGAAGCAGCGTGGAGCAGGGTGCCCGCGGTGGGAAGCGGTGTGGAGCAGGGTGCCCGCGGTGGGAAGCGGCGTGGAGCAGGGGTGCCCGCGGTGGGAAGCAGCGTGGAGCAGGGGTGCCCGCGGTGGGAAGCAGCGTGGAGCAGGGGTGCCCGCGGTGGGAAGCAGCGTGGAGCAGGGGTGCCCGCGGTGGGAAGCAGGTCGGCAGGGTCAGCAGGTCCTGAGGGCCGGGCCCTCTGGACAGCCCAGGCCTCTCAGAGTTTGCAGATCCTTTTCTCTTCAGCAGAGGACTCCGGAAGGCCCAGGAGGCGGCTGGCCAGTGCCTTTCCCGGGACACAGGGCTCGCCCCCGGCACAGCGAGCCCGGAGAGCTCATGAAGTCCGCTCTGTACAGAGCTGAGTCTCGCCACCATGTCGGCCTGCTTCACCTTTGCCTGTTTCTTGGGAGAAATCCGTAGTTCAGTATCATTTATAGGAAAAGGTTTCGCATTCTGAAAGAGTGTTGCTAAATTTCTATTCTACACCCCTTCTCCTCCCAGTTTTGTAATATCTGGTGTTAGGACATAGAAAAGGGGCCAAACACAGCGACTGTCATCCATTTGGACCATGATAGCCATGGATGGACTAGGCTGGCTAATGGTTAGAATGCCTGCCTTCCACTTGAGCATTTTCTGATTTTAAGGGAGGGCTTTTGGATTTGAAGTCCGGTGGACATTGGCATTGGGTAGAGAAGGGGTCCTGAGGATAGGGGAGAGGGTGGGAGTGGTAGAGGCCAGGATCCCTGCTTTACTGTGCAGTTGGGCTGTGGGGAGGTGATGGGGCTGGGTGCCCACACCATTCGGGGCAGTCATGGTATTTGGCAGGATGGACGAGTCCTGGGAGCTTCCACTGAAAAGGCGCACTCACAGGACTTGAAATCCAGGTGACATGATTCATGACTTTGAGATTCCAATTTCATTCCAGAGTTACAGACCAGGTCCATGGGAGAACGCCAGGTGCCAACATGATTGGTCAGTGGCTGCTTAAACCAATGCCCACGATTTGGCCAGGTCCACACTGGCTCCTAGGAGAGCCACCGCCCTCCTTCCCTGCTCTCCTGTGGAGCCAGTGTGGCCCAGGGCGGAGGCCGCGGGCGTCCGGACGCCCCTCATGTGACTGGGTTCCTGGAGCCTCTGACAGCAGGTGCTGAGATAGCATACAGAGATGCTAGTTCCAGAACGTAAACTAGCAGGCCCCCCCCCCCCCCCCCCCCCTTCCCAGGCAACAGTGAAAAGGAGCCCAAGTCCTATGCGAGTTCTGCTCTGTGCTGCCTGGCCTGCCCCGTTCTGCCGCCAGTGCCCAGGTGTCCAGGAGCGGCAGAGCTCTGAACTCAGGCACAGCCCCCATGACTGCGCCTCCTGGCATGGCTATCACATTCTTTTTTGCCAGTGATTGGCTGGGGCCAGTCTTTATCCTGGTTCTGGCCAATGAGAAGTGAGGAAAGGAGGAGCTTCTTTTCCAGGAATAGGAAGCGTGATCCCTGGAGGTGACCACAGGAAGGCACAAAGCTCATGGCGAGGCGTGATGAGATGGGCAGATAGACGTGTGGGCTGCAGTGATGTCTCCGGACCGTGCTCTGGAGACCTCTTTCTGGGAGAGCCTGTGCTTAGAGCTTTTCTGTTACCCAGCGAGCCCCAGGCATCCTAACTGCTAGACACGAACAGGACTGCCTTGTATGGTATCTCTCAGCAACTCGGTCTCATTCCAGCAACTGATTTGCTGACAAGATTGCACTGAGCTGTAATGCAGGCTTAAACTCTCTGAACAAAGTGGTTGTTGGCCACTTAAAATTGTCATCTTATGTTTGGCAGAAAAAATAAAATTGATCAAGTTACACGCTGACTTAATGAACTAAAATAAGGCTAGTGTGTGCCTGAGTTCTTAGCTTGTGACCTTGAAGGTAACTAACTTTGCCTGTAGCACCCCTCCCGGCTGGCGGTGTGGGTGCCCGCCAGCTCGCCAGGGAGCGTGGCCAGGTGGCAGTGCGGGGCCCTGGGCGGGTGCAGCGGTCGGACTGCTGGCCGATTGTGGTGAGTGACAGGCTGAGTATTTCCTTTTGGTATGAAGAGTTCCTGGCTGGGAACTTTAGAGGGACTGTGTAATCTTAGTCTGTGAAAGGTGTTTTTTTTTTTTTTAAACATTAAAAAAAATTGTGGTTACAAATATACATAAAATAAATTTACCTTTTTTAAAAAATATATTTTATTGATTTTTTACAGAGCAGAAGGGAGAGGGATAGAAAGTCAGAAACATCGATGAGAGAGACATCGATCAGCTGCCTCTTGCACGCCCCCTACTGGGGATGTGCCCGCAGCCAAGGTACATGCCCTTGACCGGAATCGAACCCGGGACCCCTCAGTCCGTAGTCCGACGCTCTATCCACTGAGCCAAACCGGTCTCGGCAAAATTTACCTTTTTAACCATTGTTAAGTGTACAGTTAGTGGCACTAAGTACATTCACACTGTTGTGCAACCATCGCCACCATTCATCTGCAGAACCTTTTCTTCTTCCCAAACTGAAACTCTGACCCATTAAACATCCTTCTCCAAACCCGGCCCTTGACACCCACCATCTGCTTTCTGCTGCTGTGACTGTTCTGGTGCCTCATCAGGGAGGCGTTACGAAAGTCAGGTTTTCGAGCTCCTAAGACTGCTGACACCACAGCCTGGCTGGAGCACAGGGGCGTTTGGGGATAACTTGGGAAAGAAAGCCACTTGGTTTTAAGTGGTTGTTGGCCGCAAAGCTGGTACCCTGCCCTAGGTCTCGCATGCACAGGGGTAGCTCCTGCTGTCCGTAGGCAACACAGCTTGTGCCAGGGACATCAGGATAAAATGCTGGCGAGGAAAAGCAGTTAGCAAGCCATTTTAACTTTCTCTTCCAAAAGAAACTCTGCAGGTTGTTTTTGGCAAAGTGGCGTGTTGCATTAGGCCCCATGGGCTCTGGCGCTCTCTAAATTAAAGAGGTTTGGGGTCATTGTGGTTTCTTTTTGAATTCTTCTTGTTGGCTTGATGCCAGATTGGCCATGATGTACTAATTGGGAGTAATGTGTGTGTGTGGGGGTGTGTGTGCATTCCTGGTTAGCAGACTCCAACTGTTCAAGGTGCTAGCTTCATAGGTTTTCATAATGAAACTGCAGGCCCCGTGCACGAATTCGTGCATGGGTGGGGTCCCTTGGCCTGGCTGGTGATTGGGGCTGATGGAGGGGATGGTGCGGCTGGCCCTGGGAGGTTGGCTGTGGGAGTGCACTGACCAACAGGGGGAAGCTCCTGTGTTGAGTGTCTGCCCTCTGGTGGTCAGTGTGCATCATAGCAACTGGTCAAGTGGTTGTTCGGCCACTTAGGCTTTTATATATTTTAGATGATAAAAGGATTGCATTTCTTCTAGGAATTTGAGGCATTTTTGTTAATTGGCATCTTCCACTTAAAATCTCAGTGCAGTTTCTATTGACTCTATTGAGTGTTTTAAAATCTCAGTCGTTCCTTTTTGGATAATTCTTAAATATGACATTACTTTTGTTACTCATATCAGTTACGAATCAGCCGGTTTGAAGGGACAGAGGAGGGATGTTGAATTTATGTCATTCATCTTTCTTGGGACTTGCGTGGTTGCTGCCCAGTGTTGATGGTGTACTCTGGATGACTGTAAACACCTTCCCAGCAGGGTGAGCTCCAGGTCCAAGCCCCCTGATGGGTTATCCGTCCTCTTGGGATTAAATGGCTGTGAAGCTGTAGGGCCCTGTGGGCTTGTGGAAAGTGCTTGGTTAGTGTCTGTAAGACAGCTTCCACAGACCCCGTGTGATCCAGGCTGTCAAGCCATGAAGACATGTTTCCCCGCGTAACGCTCTATGGCCAGTGCTGTCTGCACTTCCCAGCTGGGAGATGTGAGTGGATGCCCTCCCTGGATCAGTTACTGCTGCAGACCTGCTGCTGGGCCTGCCCGGGGGCTTGGGCTGCACACCTGGAAGCAGGCTTGCCTCTAGCCTCCTCTGGGGTCTGTCAACCTGTCCTTCAAGGCAGGGAGTGTTCCCGGCACTTCCCTCTCTTCAGCCCCTTCCTCACTGATAATACAACGATGTCCATTTCAGCTCCAGACTGACCGTGGGTCCTCCCTCTCACCCAGCCCGCCTCCTGCCCGGCCTCACCTTTCCCAGCGGGTCCCACTCCAGCTGCTCAGGACCCTCCGGCTGGTCGCATCATGTCCTGGTGCTGCTTGCGAGGTACAGAGGTGGCAGAGGCGCTGTTCCTTCACAGGCCCTGGGGCCTTTTGCAAGAGCCTTCACACTGGAGCGGCCACAGAATTCACACGTGGCTGCTGGAAGCAGCAAGTGACCCTTCGTCACACCCTCTCTCCAGCTGCTCCTCGCCAACTGTCGCCTCCCTCCTGAGACATCTCAGATGAATAGCAGTGTCCAGGAGCGTGAGCACGGTGGCTGGCTTATTTCGGGATGGATCTTGCTCTGAGCGTGCACCTGCTTTTCCAGCTCTGTGACCTCCTTCTTAGTCATCAGTGTCCACAGATGGAGGGAGCCCTCTTCAGGTGTAACTGGTCAGAGGAGGCCAGTTTCTGGGAATATGATGAAGCCCAGGGGGGAACAGACTCACCCGAGCAGAAGAACACAGAGGCCACCTTGTTGGGTGAGGCCCTGCCCCTGAGCCCTGGCGTGGCTTTAGAAGCGCCTTTGCCAAACTGAGAACCGTGCCTGTGGGTATGTAACTCGGGATGCGTCTGTACTTCCTGGTTGACTAACCTGGAGGAAGGATGTGAACTCCCTGTTGCTGGGCTCCTGTACCGGGTTCCCCACTGTGTCCAAATGCCCAGAAAACTCTTAATAATTTGTCTTGAGTTTAGCAATAATTAAACAAACTATTTCAATTGTGGTAAATTATATGTAGCATAAAATTGACCGTTTTAACCATTCAGTTCAAGCAGTGAAACAGTAAACCGTTTCAGTGGTTGTAAGAGACAGGCCTCTGATTCATCTTTATAGAAAAGAAACAGCATGTGGCCAGGCGGTTCCTGAATTTCCCTAGAGCAGACAGAATGTGGGGGTGGGGAGGGGGGAGAGCTGTGCCTGTGGCTGGTAGCACATGTTCCGGGAAGATTCCCCCAGACAAAGGGAGGTGGAGGCCACTAGAAAAGGCCCCAGCCCATTTTTTAATGGCCCACTAGGAGGCAGAAAGACTTAGGTGACATATGAAGAAGCCGGTGACATCATAGGACTCAGCCAATGAGGAATCGGAGGAGGCTCTAAGTAAATAGGCTGTGTTCCTGTACAATGGCTGCCCACTATTGAGTGTTATTAAGTCTCATTTTTGCCATGCTTCTGTTTCCCAGTCGTCATTTGAACTTCAGACAGGTGAGCCGTTTCTCACCGTGGCATCAATGACACTCATGCTGTGCAGCCATCACTATCACCATCACCATCACCATCACCATCACCATCACCATCACCCATCCACAGGACTTGTTCGTCTCTCCAAACGGAGATTCTGCCTGGGGACACCAGCTGCCTGCTGCTCTGTCTCCATGGATCTGATGGCACTAGGGCCTCATGTGGATGGGATCACGCAGGTTCTGTCCTTCAGCGATGGGCTTATTTCACTTAACATGGTCTCTTCAAGGTTCCTCCATGTTGCAGTGTGTCAGGATTCCCTTCCCTCCCTTCTGGAGCTGAATAGTGTCCCATTGTCTGTACAGACCACATTCTGGGTGTCCAGTCTTCAGTCCATGGCCACTTGGGTGGCTCCATCTCTTGGCTACTGTGAGCACTGTTGCCATGCACATTTCTGTGGCTTTCAGCTCTGTCCAGAGCCCAGAGCGGACTTGCACCGGATGGTCAGCCATTATGGGTTCTATTTAGAAGAGTTCCCAGGCTTATCCTGAGGAGACAACTTCTGTTTAAGGAATGGAAGCCGCGCCCCACCCCCCGCCAAGTTAGGCATAAAGTGCGCAGAATGGCATGGTGTGCTGGCCAAGAGGCCCCCAGCGGCCACCAGTGTGGTTCTCAGGTGGCTAATGGGTTCAGCTTTGATTTCTTCTGTTTTGAAACCACCGTTTCTAGCCCTTTATTTTTTTGTTTCCATTCTGCAGAGTCTCACATAGTACTTCCCTTTGGGGTTAACATGGTGATGTCCTAAAAGAACTTCGGTCAGACAGCCATCCAAGTACCCCACACCCAGGAGTGCAGGACATTCCCTGCTTCTCTGCCTTTTTAAATGGATTTTGAACAAACTTGCAGCCACTTGTGTTTGGAAAGGACCTTACCAGGTGTGCCTGTGACACGGCCACTGCCCCGCCACTGGAGAGGGCGGCCGGCCGCCCGGCTGAGGTGTGAGGCCTGATCAGGGGTTCTCTGAGGGAGTTGGTGAAAAATGGCTTCCTGTCGGGACTGAAGGGCCTCTCTTTCATGTGGGTTTCAGGAGCTGCTGTGACTCAGCCTGCAGTTTGTCTCCCTGGTTTAAACTGGGGGAGCTCCGGGGGAGTGTGGTGGAGGGCAGTGTCAGTTTTGCAGGGTGAAGGGAGTTCTGGGAGGGGTGGTGTCCTGACTGGCACAGCATGGGCATGGACCGGGGCCACTGCCGTGTCGTGTGCTCATGGCAGTGTAGAAGGCCTGAGAGGCCGGCCTGCCGGCGCGAGTGCGCGGGCCTGGACGGAGCTATGCATGCCTGGGCCTGGACAAGCCGCCAGGAGCGCCTGCTGCTCCAGCCTGGCAGGGTCACTGTGAGCTGGTGCTGTGCTGAGACACAGCTAAAAGTCAGCGCCCGGCCCGTGCCGCTCAGTGACCGAGTGCCGACCTGTGGACCAGAGGCCACGGTTCGGTTCCCGGTCAGGGCACGTTGCCCGGGTAGCGGGCTCCATCCCTAGTTGGGGGCGTGCCGGAGGCCGCTGATCAGTGATTCTCTCTCATCAATAAAAATGTTTCTACCTCTCCTCCCTTCTCTCTGAAATCAATAAAAATGCATTTAAAAAAATTAATAAAAAATAAAACAATTGGTGAAATCCATTTAGTAATGCAAAGACTGTGATTTAAAGGGAAAAACAATCAAACAGCTAAAGGGGTTTTCTGAAACTCCACGGAGCAAGGGCCTGTGTGTCTGGCAGAGACACGGGAGGCTGCCCAGGACTGGGGTTCGGGGACCCTGTGGCGAGAGCTGGAATTGGACATGTGTGATGGCGCACCTTGGCGGCACCCTGCCCTCATGTGGCGTGGGAAAGCTTCTCCGTTGGGTGGGAGCGCAGGCCGCTGAGCCATGCCCCTGGGAGAGCCTTCCCCCATCCCAGGCTCTCAGAAGCTGCTCTGCGTAGACCTGGTTCCCTTGGGAGGGCATAATTTTCTGTAAGCTGCAGGTTTGCTACTGTGAACCTCCCAGGTCTGCACCAGGATGAGCTCCTGAAATGTCAGCCTGCCCTTCCTGGGAAGAGCCCCCTGCAGCGGGGGAGCATGAGGGCTCCCCTGAACCGAAGAGGGAGTCAAGGAGGCTGTCCTCCCTCCTTCCCTCCCTCCCCCCAACCTCACAGGAGGAGTCCAGGCAAGGCCAGGACAGCGGGGGCTCGGGGATAACCGCTGCCTGTCTGGTTTTAATGTGGTTTAAGAGCCCTCCCCTGAATTTTACTTTATTATGTCTGCTCAGCAGTTATTACTGTGCTTTTAAAAAAAACTCTCTTCAAATGAGCAGTGTTTTTGCCTCTTTGTTAATAATAGTTTCTTAAAACCAGCAATTCAGAGTTGCACATAGACCTAGTCTGTAATTTTCTGCATTTTATTTAATGTGCAACCTTCCGCCGGGATCTAGAATTTCCCAGGAAAGGCTCCACTCTTGGTTCTCACGGCAGCACAAGAAAAGGAAAGGCGCCTCTGGCCCACACTCATTCCTCACTTCCTTCCCGTTCCTTCACGTTCGCTTTCATTTCCATTTTCTTTAACGAAGGGGTGGTTTTGTTGCCTCCCCTCCTTCACCCGTCTACCTCGTGGAGTACAGGCTGGTAGCCTTTTAAAGAAATCCTCGTCCAAGGCTATGCATTGCTTTGAGAGCGAAAGGAAAGGGGGGGGGAAGGGAAGGTTTACTTCATGTACTTCTTGCTCTGTAAGGATAAAAATTGATTATTCTGCTTTAGATTAAAAGTGAGATATTCCTCCCACGTGGGAAAGAATTAGATAAAGAAAACGAGTAGTAAAATGTTTTAAATAATTGCTTCTCACCTCTTCCTCTCTGTTTCTTTGGGAGTCCCAATCTCTTAATTATTTTCAGAGTGTGTTGGAAAGCCGGTCAGCCACCTTGCAGTTGTGCTAGGACCTTGAGCTGGGCGGAGCCCTTGTAAGTTATTTCATCTTCTCGAGCCTCAGTTTCTGCATCTGCAAAGTGGGCATGACAACTCCATTGTGTGGATCACAGAGATGGGAGCGTTTGCGCAAACTGAGAGAGGAACTGCGTTTCCTCTGAAGTGTCCTGGGCCCTGGGCCTGGGGCTGCGGTCCTGACCGGCGGCACCGGCACCGCGGGGTGGCCGCGCCGCACGGGAGCTGGGGAGGGTGAAGGAAGCTGCCCCTGTGCCTCAGGTTTGGAGCCAGCAGAGCAGCTCCATATTTTAAAAAACATTTAAAAATATTTTTGTTGATTTTTAAAGAGAGTGGAAAAGGGAGGGGGAGGGAGGGAGAAACATCTGTTGGCTGCCTCTGTGTGACCCCTACTGGGGATCGGGCCCACGACCTGGGCGTGTGCCCTGACTGGGAACCAGCCCGCCTGCAGCCCTTCGGTGCACAGGACGAGCCCAGCCCGCTGAGCAGATTTAACGCTCTGGGAGAGAGAGGGGTCTCCTCTAATGGGCTCAGCCAGCGTTTGAAATTACAGGGAGTTCTTCTTTCGGAGAACCTAGAGCTTAGTGCTGATTGGGGGGGCGGGGGTGGGGGGAGACGCACTGAGGCCATTGTCAGCTTGGTTACCTTGGGGGCCGCTTGTAAACTATGTCCTGGCTTGGTCGTGTGGTTTCCGATACCCCACAGGCCCGCGGATGCCCGTCGCTGGGTGCAGTGTGATGTGTGCTAGAGCCACCAGGCAGCTTGCCTGTGTACATTCACCGTGTGACGGGCGCTTTGCTATCCCTGTTCCCGCAGAGTTTGCATTTCCAGGGACAAACAGTGTGACAGGGGCATGAGAGCTTCCGGGGGCGGCTGGAGCCTGTGCCCTGCCCTCCTGCTTGTCCGTGTGAAAATCCTGTAGCTTTAAAAAACAATATGCCTGTGGTGCTTTTTAATCCTGAGAATTTTGCTTTTTAGTTACTCTTTAATTAATAATGGATTCCCGGATTAAAAACAGATGGACATTCTTGACTTAAAAGTTTTTTGCCACCAAGAGGGGACTTAGGTGCCTCTGTTTGCAGAGAATCGAGGTGCAAAGTGGGTATAATTGTAGCGACAATTTGGGGACCATGGTTTTATGGCACAGATGAAAGCTGGTAAGGGGCTGTCAAGCCCTCCTCGCCTTCCTGAGTCACCCCAGCCTCCCCGTGGGCCCTGAGGGCACAATGGGCCTCCTGTGGCAAAGCTTATGGTGCTTCCTGTGCAGGGTGACGCCCGCCTGTGACCCCCACCTGTGCAGAGCTGGGAGACCCCCTGCAGTGGGGTGCTGCAGTGCAGACCTATGCAGAGGGCCGAGGTGTGAGACCCTTTGCCTTATCCTCCCCCCCAAACTCCCCTCTACCCCCAGGTATGACGGGTGGCTCAGCCCCTCCCCTCCCTTCCCAGCTGTCACGTGAGCTGTGAGGCCAGTGTCCTCGGAGAGCCCAGCTGGTCTCTGGGCCCCTAGAGATGGATGCTTCACTGAATTACCAAGATTGCTCGCCCAGGTCGCAGGTAGATCCCACTCACTGTAAGCTCGTTCTCTTACTCTGGGTTCCCTGTGTGTGTGGCGTGCTTGTGTGTGTGATTTCTTGGTGTGTGTGCCCTTGTATGTGTTTATGTGCGTGCTGTGTTTGTGTGTCTAGTGTTTCGGTGAGCGTGTAGTTTTCTGTTGTGTGAGTCAGAGTTGAGGTGTGGATGGGTAAAGGCAGAGTGTGGGAATCACTTTGGAGAGCCTGGTCTCCGGGGGCTGCCTCAGCATGCCTCCCTATTCCCCTCTCCCTTCCCAGTTTCCCTTTCGTTGCCTCTGTGCCCCCGCAGACCTGTTTCCAGGCGGCTTCGACTTCCCAGGGTCGCTCCTGTGCACTTGACCCAGGGCAGAGGAGGAAAGAGGCCAGCCTGGTGTCAGCGCAGCGCCAGGCCCTCCAGGGGGCTGCCTGCGGACTGCCCCCCCTGATTTGAGCGGTCAGCACATGTGGCCACTTCTCTGCCTCGTGAGTCCTGTGAGCTCCCCTTCCCCATTGCCTGCGCTGCCGCACGGCCCAGAGGCCAGATTTTGGGGTGTGAGTGTCTGGCCCAGTGAAGGAGACCCCTTGGTGCAGCTCAGGAAGCTCCCGGCGGAGACATGAAGGATGAAGGGCTGCCACTCACGGCTGCCCCGTTGTTCGGGGAGCCGCCTGGGGTGCTTCTGGGGCAGAGCAGAGTGACTAGGGCCAAGGCCAGAGAGAGGGGCCTCGGCACATGGTGGCCGAGTGTCCGAGGCCTCCCCTGACCTGGAGGCTCTGGGCACGGTGCCGGGAGCTGGGGCTGCCAGTGGGTGCCGTTCATGGGTCTCTGTGCAGTTTCCTTCCTCTGTCCCAGGTCCACCTGGAGGCAGCACTGTACCCAACAGGGTGTCACTTGGCGTCTGGGTGGACTGGCCCATGGCACCCTGGTGTCTGTGAGCAGGGCGCCTGGGCGATGGCGCCTTTGCCAGCAGGTTCAGGGAGCCCTGTGGTTGCGTGGCACTCACATGGCGAGTGCCTCTGTGGTTCCCTAAGTCCCACCTCTGCTCTGCCGCACCCTTGGGGTCATGACCCCTGGCTCCCCAGAGGTGTCAGGGCTGGCCATTTAGTATCCAGGTCTTTCAAAATGCCCCTGTTTGCAAAAGGGCACAGTACTTCTTCCTTGTGCGGTGTGGCCTGGGCGGGCACCAGCTCAGTGCTGCCCCCTGGCACTGCCTGAGGCACTTTAAGAGGACCACGTGTCCCTTCCTCTGTGGACATTCGGGACTTCCTTTCCAGAGGTGCTGACCATGGTGGTGAGGTGTGGGGGTGGGGCAGCAGCTTTGGTCCAGACCAGCCATGCTGGGCCCCAGACCCTTGGCCCCAAATGTGTGGCCTGGGTGTGTGGCCTGGGTGTCTCCCTCCCTCCGTTCTCAGACATCCTTAGTCCGGCCTGGTGGCTCCCCATGTCCCTACCACCAGGAGCACCAGGTGCACCCCGCGATGCTCTGGCCCCGGGCGCGGGTCCTTTGCACCATTTATCAGCTCCACGACTTCAGCAGGAGGTCGTGCCAGGGGCGGTGCCCTCCTGCTTCTGTGCAGATGGGTGGGAGCGTCTGCCCTGCTTCCCCATGCCATCCCTTTGACCTCAAGCAAAAGATGTGCTTTGAAAGTTTAGCCGTAAGTAGTTTTAAGTACTGATAATTAGCTCAACTTTCAAGTCTAATGGGGTTGCAAACTCCCACCTCCACTTACTTTTGGGGGGTTGATTCTGATCAGGGCTGGGCTGGAGAGGAACGCTGCTGGTTTAGTGGTGTTTCTGAAGATGAGCTTGGTGGGGACAGAATTGTGGGAAGCAGGGGTCCAGGCTGCACCTAGAAGATTCCACCAGAGACAGAGTCAGTAGCTAGGATGGCTCAGTGGGTCTCCTGCTGCGGCTTTTCCTTGCAGACTGCAGGATGCAGACGGCATGCGTTTCCCTGCTGGAAGAAGGGAGGGAGACACATTTTGGGAAACTTTTCCAGTAGTGAGCCCTAATTTCTCTTGACCCTGTGTGCTTTATTGCTTGCAACACTCAGCTTTACATTTGTCAAAAATGAGGCTGTCACGTTCACTTAGTTGTCCGTCGTTACGGTTACGGTTCCTCCCGGTCTTCTCATGGCCGACAGCGCTCCCCGCTGAGCGCCGGACAGTGTCCAGTGTCCAGTGTCCTGGCGCCCGCAGCTGGCACTCACCTGCCGGGACGTCTTGGTTGCACGTCGTGGCAGTTCTGAATAAAGTGGCTATTGACGTCCCGTGCAGGTTTTTGTGTGAGCATACGTTTCAGTTCATTTGGTTAAATACAAAGGATTGTGATCGCTCGAGGGTAGGGTAAGAGTATGTTTAGTTTTGCAAAAAACCACGAAACCGTTTTCCAAAGCGGCTGCACCACTTTGCGTTCCCAGCACCACTGGCGCCTCTGGCGGCCCATGTCCTCGCGGCAGGTGGTGGCCGAGTTTTCACGGGAGAACTAACTAGAGTCTCCCAGGGACCAGAAAGGACAGGATTCTTGATTCCCAAGAACAGCAGGGGACCCCCAGGAACAGCTAATGCTTAAAACTCGGGCTCTGGGCATGCTCGGGGCCTGCAGTTCTCTGCGGGAGTTTTCAGGTTTTGTGATCTGTTCAGTGATAATGAATCTGAAATTGGTGTTAATTAGTAGGTGGTTGCACATATTACCATCTGAAGGGAGATCAGATGAGCCCGAGACACATGGAACAGTGAAAGGTAGGAAACAGGGACAGAGACACTGGGCTGTCTGAGGAAGGCGTTTCCTGGTGGAGCCGAGGCTGGGGGCAGCTTGCAGGGTTGACAGGGCAGGGCCACAGCAGGGATGTGGTTATTGCTCTGGGTGCTCCAAAGGGCTTTTGGAAGCATTGGAGCAGAGGATTGTGATCTGGAATTTTATGTTGTAAAAACCCTGCCCGTGGTCAGAGCCAGAAGTGGCCTCAGCCGTCAGCTCTGCACCTTCTGCAGGCCTGGGTGGGTGCCGAGGCACTCTGGGGGCCTCCTCCCCCCCCACCCCCCCCGCGTCCTAGAGTGCCCCCTTCCTCATTAGGTCATGATGTGTGGCACAGGGGACTTTCAGGAAGGAATGTCAGCCAGCTGGCCTGGCCTCCTTACCTGAGACACACCTGAGTCTCGAGGTCAGAGACAGGAAGTCAAGAGTCCAGTTGTGAGAAGGATTTGACATGTGTTGCTGGCTTTGAAGATGGAGGGGCCATGTGGATGCAGCTTCTGAGAGCGGAGAGCAACTTGTAGCTGATAGCCAGCAAAGGAATGGGACGTAGTCCTCCAAATGCAAAGAAACCAAACTCAGACAAGAACCAAGCAAGCCCAGAGCCGATGGGAGGGAACAGAGCCGTGCTGGCAGTTTCACGTGAGTTCTGTGAGACCTGACCAAGAGCTCCCACTGTGCCGGCTTCTTGCCTGGAGAGCTGTGAGCTAACCATGACTAGTGCAGGAGTTAGTGGGAATACACTGGAACGTAGAGAACTACTCAACACGAGAAAACACTCATGCAAAATGTCCCATGTAGAATTTAGCAAATAAGACCTGGCGTTATGTTAAAAGAATAATGAGAAAAAAATGTTTGTCCTGCCCACCCTGTGTGCTCAGTGGGTGAGTGTTGTCCCATGTACTAGGACAGTGATGGGCAACCTTTTGAGCTTGGTGTGTCAAAATTTGCCAAAAAACCGAGCATAACTCAGGTGGTGTGTCACTTTGAGAAAAAAAACACCATAATTTCACAATATTTTTAGTTTAAATAACAAAAATGTATAATTGTAATATATAACTGTATATAATAACCCAAAAACTAATTATTAACTTACCTGCTTAGTGATTTCTTTGTTCATCTGTCAGTTTCTTTTGTTGGTCCTGATATTATTTAACTTACGTGGGGTGCCGTGAACTAAGATAAGTGAGGGGGAGGGGGACTTCTTTAACTAACCCGCCTATTAGTGACTTTTCTGTTACTGAATTTCATTGGCTAAACCTTCAACTGAAGGTTGGTATTTTGTACACTTCAAGCCCAAGCAAGCGCTACTAACTTTATCTGTCAATCTGTTTCTTTTGTTGGTTTTGATATTATTTAACGCTGAGAATAAGGTCTCACAAAAGTACGTAGAGGGAAAAATTGTGAGTAAAGCCATTGCTGTATTTGTCAGGGTGCTAAAAGTGTCTGGTAATCGGTTCCAGGCATTCCAAATTTCCTGTCCGTAGTGGCACTCCTCCTGATTCTCCAAGTGGCACCTTTCCAGATTCTCAAGCTTTGACCTCAAGTCGACAAACACCTGAGCCCAGATGCTGTCTTGAAATTCTGCAACTTGCATCTCCAAATCATCAATTTGCATCCATTGGAAACCATTTAATTTCAAACTACTGTAGACTACCACATCAGGATACTTAATTATTTTTATGGTCTGTCTAGGCTTCTAAATTGATTAAATCTATCACTGAACTGGTCAAGCAACAAGTCTAAAACATGCTGCTATTTTATATGCAAGGGTTCCATTTCATTTTGTACAGCTGCACTGGCCTTCTCAAAATACTTTGTTAGTCGAGGAAAATACTTAAAAGTTTTAGTTTCTACATCTCGCTTAAAAGTTTACTTTCAAAAGCTTTTATGTATCCAAACATAATGTCAATACTTTTGCCAAAACCTTGTAACTTTAAGTTCCGTTCATTAATATAAACAGAGAGATCTGTAAAAAATATCAGGGTGCTGACCCACTTATCAGCAATGAGCTGAGAAAAGTTTCCCAGATCCTTATCCTCAAGAAATAACCTTAATTTCTTCAAAGCACTCCACAAAGCGCTCAAGAACTTTGCCCCGGCTCAGCCATCTTACATTATTGGACATCAGCAGTCGACTGTAGATGGAATCAACCTCCAGTAAAAGTACAGAAAATTCTCACTTGTGAACGGGGCAAGCAGCTATTAAATTAACTATTTTTGTAACAACTGATATTAAGTCATTTAAGTCGGTGAATCCTGCCTTGGCACATAAAACCTCCTGATGGATAATACAATGAAAAGGCACAATCGGATGTCTAATAGCTTCCGTAAACAATTTGACAAATCTGACTTTTCCCCCACCATGTTTGGTGCCCCATCTGTCGCCACTGACACAACTTTAGAGATATCAATGTTTATGTCACAGAATGTTTGTATAACAACCTTACATATTTTGCTTCCTGATGTACTTGTTGGCACTGATACTAACTTTATCACCTCTTCTCTCATTGTGAGACCATCAGAATATCGACCAATAATGGACAACTGAGCATGTGATGTGACATCAGTAGTTTCATCAAGAGAGATCGAAAAATATTTATGATTACTTATGTCTTTTTTTAATTGACATTGTACATTTGTGTTCAGTCTCATTATTCAGTCTTTTATATTTCTACTGAGTGGTAACTCAGATATTCTCTTAATAATTGCATCTTTATTCTGCATATCATGAAATAGAACTGGTGTACATCTTAGGAGAGTTTCTTTAATAAATTCCCCCTCACTGAGTGCTTGTCCATGCTGAGCTATGGAGTGAGCAATGCTCAAACTTGCAGATGTTAAATTGGTAGAGCCTTTTATAAATTTAAGGATGAAATATATTGGTTCTTATAAAGGTGTAGCTGACTGGAGATGTATTCATTCCTTTCATCCTCACTTTTTTTCAAGAGCTGGGAATGAGTAGTTTCAAAATGTCTATTTATATTCCACGTTCTGCTTACTATTGTTTCAGTACATAGAACGTAAAATGATCTGCCATTTTTTTTCTATAATGCCATACATCTTAGTCCATGTCTCTTGTTAGGCTACTGCCAATGCCTTTACTTAACCTTGGTTTTTTATTTTTTGGGTTCTCCATCAGGGGGGCAGTGACAGAAGATAGAATTATAGATAGCCTGTTAGCCCTGCAGGCAATTAGGGGTTAACTAGCCTAGCTGACCACAAGATGGCACATGTAACTGTCTTTTAGGAAAGGGCAGGGTTAATAAGCAGAAATAGGGGTTAATAAGGATGCACATCAGTAATAGGGGTGAAATGAAGTCTGCACTATGCTGCAAAATGGCGTTCCTTATATAAATTAAGATGGCTGCCGCTATTTCTAATGGCGGGTAACGGCACTTCTAGCACAGGCCCTCACCTCTCCCAGTCTCCCCTCACTTACCTCAGTAATGATGGTCAATTAGAAATCCACGACACCCGACAACAGTAGACTGGATGATGGTTGCTGTGGTTATGTGGTTGCTGGTAATGGCGATCACAGGACCCCAGAGATTCATCCCCCGGGGGCATTCAGCTGCTCCCTGCTCCGCCAGCCAGAAGTGAGGTCAAAGATCCCCTAACAGCTAACCGGAAGTCCCAGAACTAGATGCTCTGTGCTGGAGTTCTGTTGTTTTGGCCTACAGACCTCTGCATAGAGTGTCTACACTACACTACAGCAAATGTAGTCGAGAATGAAACGTCCTTCTCGGCATGCGGTCCCATACTTCTCTGTACGACCGCATGCGACCGCGTGTCATGGAAAATGGCTACGCGTGTCAGTGCTGACAAGCATGTCATAGGTTCACCATCACGGCCCTAGGAGGTTGCTGGTTCAATTCCCAGTCAGGGCTTGTGCTTGGGTTGCAGGCTCCATCCCCAGTAGGGGGCGTGCTAAGTTCATGTGAGACTAAAGCCTTGGCTGTCATTGCAACAGGCTCCAAGGCCTCCTCACCAGGAGTTGGTTTATCTCAAGCAACCACTTCCTCTGCTCATCCATGGGCTGCCGCTCCCCGCCCCTTAGGTTCCATCACGAGATGGTAGTGCTCTCCCGCTGCAGCTCTCCTGGGGCTGGCTCGCTGCCCCGCACGTCTGCAGGCGCCTCCTTATTGAAGCCGGGCTCTGAAGGGACCCACCCACGTCTCCCAGATTCCTGCGGTGCTGATTGTTGCCTCTCCCAGGAATCACGAATGTTCCCAGTGATGAGAGAGGTTTCATTTTCTCTGCCCGGGTCCATGAGGAGCCACTGTCTGTGGCCGCCATACTCTGTGAAATGTATTTCCTAATGAATACGGATCAGAAGTCAGAAGGACTGAGATGGATGCTGTGTTAGCAGCGGGAAACAGTGCAGACCTCCTGGCCACCCCCATCAGAGCTCTGGGTGGCCCGGTGCACTGTCAGTGAGCAGGGTGTTTTGAAAGGAACCTTTTGTTTTCTGAGTAGCAGGTGGCATCTGTGGCCTTAAAATATTTAGCAAGCGCGCTGTAACAGATGTGCTGTCACTGGGCCTTGCTCCATGGCAAGAACACAGGCAGCGAAGATCTGCCCAATCCTGAGGGGCCGGGTTTTGGGAATGGTTGATGCGCACTGGCTTCAGCTTAGTCACAGCTTCGTTAATGCCTAACAAGAGCCAACCTGTCCTTGGAAGCTCTGAAGCCAGGCCTTGCCGTGTCTCCGTTGTGGAGACCCTAGTGGCAGCTTCCTCCACTGACTGCTTAATCTGGCCTGGAAATCTGTTGCTGAGTGTAGCCACTTCCCTGAACGAGCTGCCTGCCCTTCAGCACCGGCTGCTTCCTCTTGCATTTCATGTGATGAAGACACCTCTTTCCTTAGCCCTCAGGAGCCCACCTCCGCCACTTCACAGCTCTCCTCCAATGCTTCTCCCCGCGCCTTCACAGGCCTGGAGTTAGGGTCTTGCTCCGGCCGGGCTTTGACTTAGAGGGATGCTGTGGTGGGTGTTCCATCTGGACCCTGACACTTCCTCCAGGTCAGCAGGAAGGCTGTCTGCTTCGTCACGCGGGCTCCATGGCACAGCGCGTTCACCTGTTGGTGCCAGAAGGCTAGCTTTCGGTCTGTCTCATTTTAAACATGCTTTCCTCCCTAAACTTAATCATTTCTTGCTTTTGATTTAAAGTGAGAGACATGCTGCCCTTCCTTGCACTGGGACACTTAGAGGCCCTTTAGGGCTGTGACTGCCCATAGCAGCGTGGAGCGCTCAGATCACATGCGCTGAGACTGCCGACTCACATGGCGTGGATTGTGGTGCCTTCAGCAGACAACAATAGCAACACCAGAGGCTTCTGGTCAGAGGCCGCCACACAAAGACAGTGATGGTGAAGACGTTTAAAACGCTGAGACAATGTCCAAAATGTGACAGAGACCCAAAGCGAGCAGGTGCTGCTGGGAAACGGCGCCATCGGCTTGCTCGGCGCAGGGTGGCCACAGCCTTGTTTTGAAGAACACAGCGCTTGTGGGCGCCCTGAGACCAGGCGCCCGCCCAGGAGCCCACAGCGCCCGGCGCACCAGAGACACAAAAGCAAACCTGTACAGCGCCGAGAACGGAGCCTAGCGAAAGGGGAGAAGAAAACCACAGCATGGGTAACAGGCCCAGGAGGAGGCCAGCTGGGAGGAGCGGCCTGTCGCTCCCGGGAGACTCGGTTTTGTTCCAGTGTCAGTTCTGAGAGCTCTGCACCTTCGGGCTTCGCGCACTGGGGCTCAGCCGCGGTGCTGACTCCGCCTGCATGTCAGCGGGGGCTGCCTCAGCGCTCAGGGAACCCTGAGCTTCTCCTGTTGAACTTGTGGTGCAGATGGAGGAGCAGAGGCTGCCACAGGCCGATTATGTCCCCACCAAACTCGTGTCCCAAGTCTTAACCCCGTTTACCTCAGAATCTGTCTTTGGACACGGGATCCTCAAAGTAATAACTAAGCTAAAATGAGGTCGGTAGGGTGGCCCTATCCCATGTGACTGGGTGTCTTTGGCAGAGGAGGTCAGCACACAAACACTCGGAGGAGCCGTGAGGACTCGGGGAGAGGCCTCAGGGGAACCAGCCCCACACGGGGATCCCAGACCCCAGGCTCCAGACCGGGAGGAGGTGCAGTCCTGTTTAAGCCGCCCCCCTGGGTGCACTGTGTATGGCAGCCCTGGAAAACTGACACAACCGCCATGTAAGAAAACAGGAGGACGGGAGAACCCAGGAGCGAAGCCTGGTGTCGGTGGATGTTTACGACGAAGGCTCGGTGCTCGAACTTGGTGCAAGAGCAGGCCTTCGTTCCCGCGGCTGCCGGCCCTTCCCTTGGGCATGTCACGCTTTTATTCTTACAGACAGACAGGAGAGACTCTTATTCTTACAGACAGACGGGAGAGACTTTTATTCTTACAGACAGACAGACGGGAGAGACTTTTATTCTTACAGACAGACAGACGGGAGAGACTTTCACTCTTACAGACAGACAGGAGACACTTTTATTCTTACAGACAGACGGGAGAGACTTTTATTCTTACAGACAGACAGGAGACACTTTTATTCTTACAGACAGACGGGAGAGACTTTCACTCTTACAGACAGACAGGAGACACTTTTATTCTTACAGACAGACAGACAGGAGACACTTTTATTCTTACAGACAGACAGACAGGAGACACTTTTATTCTTACAGACAGACAGGAGAGACTCTTATTCTTACAGACAGACGGGACAGACTTTTATTCTTACAGACAGACAGACGGGAGAGACTTTTATTCTTACAGACAGACGGGAGAGACTTTTATTCTTACAGACAGACAGACGGGAGAGACTTTTATTCTTACAGACAGACAGGAGACACTTTTATTCTTACAGACAGACAGACGGGACAGACTTTTATTCTTACAGACAGACAGACGGGAGAGACTTTTATTCTTACAGACAGACAGGAGACACTTTTATTCTTACAGACAGACAGACGGGACAGACTTTTATTCTTACAGACAGACAGACGGGAGAGACTTTTATTCTTACAGACAGACAGGAGACACTTTTATTCTTACAGACAGACAGACGGGACAGACTTTTATTCTTACAGACAGACAGACGGGAGAGACTTTCATTCTTACAGACAGACGAGAGAGACTTTCACTCTTACAGACAGACAGACGGGAGAGACTTTTATTCTTACAGACAGACAGACGGGAGAGACTTTTATTCTTACAGACAGACAGGAGACACTTTTATTCTTACAGACAGACAGACGGGACAGACTTTTATTCTTACAGACAGACAGACGGGAGAGACTTTTATTCTTACAGACAGACAGACGGGAGAGACTTTTATTCTTACAGACAGACAGGAGACACTTTTATTCTTACAGACAGACAGACGGGACAGACTTTTATTCTTACAGACAGACAGACGGGAGAGACTTTCATTCTTACAGACAGACGGGAGAGACTTTCACTCTTACAGACAGACAGACGGGAGAGACTTTTATTCTTACAGACAGACAGACGGGAGAGACTTTTATTCTTACAGACAGACAGACGGGAGAGACTTTTATTCTTACAGACAGACAGACGGGAGAGACTTTTATTCTTACAGACAGACAGACGGGAGAGACTTTTATTCTTACAGACAGACAGGAGACACTTTTATTCTTACAGACAGACAGACGGGAGAGACTTTTATTCTTACAGACAGACGGGAGAGACTTTTATTCTTACAGACAGACAGACGGGACAGACTTTTATTCTTACAGACACAGACGGGACAGACTTTTATTCTTACAGACAGACGGGACAGGCTTTTATTCTTACAGACAGACGGGAGAGACTTTTATTCTTACAGACAGACAGACGGGAGAGACTTTTATTCTTACAGACAGACAGACGGGAGAGACTTTTATTCTTACAGACAGACAGACGGGAGAGACTTTTATTCTTACAGACAGACGGGAGAGACTTTTATTCTTACAGACAGACGGGACAGGCTTTTATTCTTACAGACAGACGGGAGAGACTTTTATTCTTACAGACAGACAGACGGGACAGGCTTTTATTCTTACAGACAGACGGGAGAGACGCTCTCCTCACTGGGCACAAACCTCCCTTGGTGCTGCTCCCAGAGGTGCCGGCGTGAGTTTCGGCTCACCCCCTCGGCACTCCTGTTCCCAGACTGACGCTGCCCTTCCACAGGGAAGAGATCTGGGGGTGGTTTTTTCTCTCTTTGTACCGAGAAATCGTCCACTGGGAAACTCATGGTCTGTTCCGGAGAAGGAGGCCAGGCTGACAGCGGGGGCACCCAGGGGGATTGGCGGATGCCCGCCTGACTGGGGGCGTGGGGAGGAGCCTGCTCCGAGCCCCGCCCCTGCGGCCGGCAGCTCCTGGGACTGCCCTCGCCAGGGTTTCCGTTCAGACCCTACGGGCAGGTGTGGAATGGGGACGGCAACCCCGGAGCATGCAGGAAAAACGCTCCGAACAGGAAAACGAGCCTTTTTCTGGCGGAAAAGCCGGGAATCATATCGATGGACTGGATGTGTGTGACCTTGGGGTTAACATTGCTTTCGGCGGGGAGCCCTGCGAAGCCAGCTGTGCTCCAGAAGCTGTGGGTATGAAGTTGGTTTGAAGGGCCACGTCCTGGGGCCTGGCGGAGTCGGGGGACGGGGGCATGAACCGCGGCAGAGGAGTCAGAAGTCACTGTTGCAAGGACAGGCTGCTGGGTTTCCCCGTAAGTTTCCAGAAGCTGGAGACTGAGTGCAGCTCTGAGGAGTGTGTCCTGCCGTCTCGTGGGCACCCCCAGACATGGTCTCTTTGGCCCCAATAGTCTCTTCATGTTTTTCTTCCAGGACATTGAGGGAACGAGGTTGTTTGCATTTTAAGGAACAAAGGCGAGAAGCCAGATAGACCCATGCTGGGCTCTGACTGCCGACTGGCAGAAGCCAGGGACACCCTCCCCCCGGCGGGTGCGGAGGCCTGGAGCCCCCTGCCCCAGAGTATGGGGTGCGAGAGGCCCCTGTGCGGGTCAGCCAGGAAGCACTGCTTCTCGCTCCCAGGGCGCCTTGAAGGGGCGAGGTGTGGAACGTGATTTGAAAGTTAACCGGTGACTTTGGACCTCAAGACGTGTCTGTCAGCCTTTCTGAAAGCAGGTCTCTGGCTCCGTTTTAGGGGGTCATTGTGTCCAATGCTGAGATTTTGAGGGCGACCCTGGTGTTTCTGCTACGGCTGGATCGTGTGTGTACTGTGCGCTGGAGGGGCCTGGTCCCCTCCCCAAGCGGACGCTCCTGCCAGAGCCCCCAGCACAGCAGGAGTGTTCGGGACTGTCAGGACAGCACGAGAGGGGCCCGTGTGCCCCCCACGCGGCGGCCTCGCATGTGTGTCAGCCCGGCGGAGCGTGGGCCCGGGGTGGGGGGGTTCGCTGGCGGGCGTGGGACCAGGCCCGGTCTCTACAAGCTTTCCTTCCAGGGGGAGTTACCTCTGACTGGGAGTTGCCGAGACCCAGTTAGAAAGCAAAGATGGATCCACAAATGTTAAAAAGAACCCCGCCTGCCGCTTGGCGGGCAGCTGTGGGTGCGGCGCGGACCCGCGGGAGCCACAGCTCTGCTCCTGCGGAGCCAGCTGGCCTTGGCAGCGTGAAGGCCCTTTCCTGTGCAGAGCCGCTCAGCCGCGCGCTCCTCTCCGGGCTGCCCCGGCCCTGGTGGTCTTGGTCGGGTACTCCTTGTCTAGCGTTACACGCCTGGACGCGTGTCTGGGTCTGTCCTTTCTGAGCAGCGGCCTCTGCCAGCAGAGGGTCCGGGGTGCTGGGCCGGACAGGAGAGTGTTCACTGGTTCACCCCAGCGCCCCTGCCCACCCCACTTGTGATTGTGTCGGCGGAGCTGAAGCTGAGAGAGCAAGCTTAGGGTCGTTTGTCATCAGCCGGTGGGCGTTGGCGGGCTGGCACTCGGAGCCTCAGGTGGCGTCAGAGTCTGGAGGAGGCGGTCAGCGCGGGCTGCCTCCTGCCGGTGCCCTCGGAGGCGGCGCTGCCTCCTCCATGGGTCAGGTGCTTTGTGCTCCCCTGCTCGTCCCGGTAAGGCCGTGTGATACCACCTCCCCTCCGTGTGGAGACATGGAGCTCAGCGTACAAACAGGCACCTTCACCCGGAGGAAACCTTCCAGAGGCTCATGAACTGGGAACCACACGTGAAAATCTCCAGACTTTTGCCTCATCCGGCTCACAGTATGTGCCCGACAATCCCAAGTGTTGGCAAACGCGGTCTGTAGAGAGGAACTGCTGGAAGGGTGCGGTTGGCCTGCCCATGTTCTCAGGCACGGAGCCCTGCCTGGGGAGCGGCTGCCTCTGCCCTCTGCCCACTTCCGGCCCGTGCCAGGCAGCCGTCACCGCGCACGGGAGCCGCCCTGGACGTTCTGACTGAACTGTGGCCCTGGGCCCAGTGGCGTCTCCGATTCCGACGGGACGGCCCTCAGCACATCTGGGCAGCAAAAGCTGGTTCGGGCTGCGCGTGGCCGGACGCCATCAGGTGAAGGCGAGCCATGAAGGCGATGTTCTGTGATGCTTTGGGGTCGACACAGCGGGCGGGGCACAGCTGTGCCGGGATCGCCAAACACCCAGGAGCCTGAGAGTTCCAGGGCTTTCCTCTGGCTGCTGTATTCACCCCTTTCCCGGGTCTGCCGGAAACAACACATACCGAACTACAACTTCCAAACCCAAACGCCAGATGGATCCTAAAACCGTTGAATAATGGATGTTACTTCCCCTGACTCATTCGCCAAGCCCCGGACAGATTGTCACGGGAGCAACAGCCCGACCTGCCCCTCTCCCCACCCCCGCAGCCCGGCCTCCTGGTCCTCTTGCTCGGGAACCGGGGCTGCGGCTGACTTCCTGCAGTCCTGCGGAGAGGGCCCCGGGGCTGTGGGCGGGATGGGAGAGCCCTCTCTGGCCTGTGTGCGCCCTCACAGGTCCTCTCCCACTCCTGCGGGCTTTCACACGGCCAGGCAGAGGCCCTGCCCTTCGCTGAGAAGGAAGAGAACTCCAGCAGTAACCCTAGCTTCCCTTTCATCTGCCACCTCTCTTCCCCTCCTGTAGGGGCGGGGCTGGCGCTGCTGGACACCTGCAGCCATCCCTCTGCCGCTCTTCTTAGGAGAGAAGAAAATAAGCTTCATCCTGGGAGGAATTTGGTTGATATTTTCAGAAAAGCCGAGGCCAGGGATCGCTTCTTGAGCCTCCCCAAGCCCCAGGTGGGGCATCCAGCCCGGAGCCCCGAGAGGCCTTTGTCCCAGAGGGGGCCCCGGTGCTCTGGGTGCTGGCTCCACAGGCGGGTCCCGCAGAGTGGACGGTCCCTGGTGCGGACGGAGTGCTGCTCAGTGTAGACGGAGGCCTGTATCCATGCTGTCAGCTCCGGAGTTAGCCGGACGTGCTGCCCATAGGGTGAGGGGAAGGCTCGGTGTGTGGTTCCACCCACAGGCAGAGGCGTGGGGGGAGCCCTGGGCCTCCTGGCTCCAGGGGCAGCTGTCCACCGTCCTCATCCTCACCCTCCACTCTCCGTTAATTTACTCTGGAAACGACTTCAGGTATGTCTCAGACAGCGGCCCCTTGAGGAAGGCGTGCGTCCCCCGAGACCCTAACAGCCAGCGCAGTGTGAGAGGGACCCTGACAGCTCACAGTGTGAGAGGGATCCTGACAGCTCACAGTGTGAGAGGGACCCTGACAGCCCACAGTGTGAGAGGTGATCCTGACAGCCCACTGTGTGAGAGGGACCCTGACAGCTCACAGTGTGAGAGGGACCCTGACAGCCCACAGTGTGAGAGGAGATCCTGACAGCTCACAGTGTGAGAGGAGATCCTGACAGCTCACAGTGTGAGAGGGACCCTGACAGCTCACAGTGTGAGAGGAGATCCTGACAGCTCACAGTGTGAGAGGAGATCCTGACAGCCCACAGTGTGAGAGGAGATCCTGACAGCCCACAGTGTGAGAGGGACCCTGACAGCCCACAGTGTGAGAGGAGATCCTGACAGCCCACAGTGTGAGAGGGACCCTGACAGCCCACAGTGTGAGAGGAGATCCTGACAGCCCACAGTGTGAGAGGGACCTGACAGCCCACAGTGTGAGAGGAGATCCTGACAGCTCACAGTGTGAGAGGAGATCCTGACAGCTCACAGTGTGAGAGGGACCCTGACAGCCCACAGTGTGAGAGGAGATCCTGACAGCTCACAGTGTGAGAGGAGATCCTGACAGCTCACAGTGTGAGAGGAGAACCTGACAGCTCACAGTGTGAGAGGGAACCTGACAGCTCACAGTGTGAGAGGAGATCCTGACAGCTCACAGTGTGAGAGGAGATCCTGACAGCTCACAGTGTGAGAGGGACCCTGACAGCCCACAGTGTGAGAGGAGATCCTGACAGCTCACAGTGTGAGAGGAGATCCTGACAGCTCACAGTGTGAGAGGAGATCCTGACAGCTCACAGTGTGAGAGGAGATCCCTGACAGCTCACAGTGTGAGAGGAGATCCTGACAGCTCACAGTGTGAGAGGGACCCTGACAGCTCACAGTGTGAGAGGAGATCCTGACAGCTCACAGTGTGAGAGGGACCCTGACAGCTCACAGTGTGAGAGGAGATCCTGACAGCTCACAGTGTGAGAGGAGATCCTGACAGCCACAGTGTGAGAGGAGACCCTGACAGCTCACAGTGTGAGAGGAGATCCTGACAGCTCACAGTGTGAGAGGGACCCTGACAGCTCACAGTGTGAGAGGAGATCCTGACAGCCACAGTGTGAGAGGGACCCTGACAGCTCACAGTGTGAGAGGAGATCCTGACAGCTCACAGTGTCAGAGGGATCCTGACAGCTCACAGTGTGAGAGGAGATCCTGACAGCTCACAGTGTGAGAGGGACCCTGACAGCTCACAGTGTGAGAGGAGATCCTGACAGCTCACAGTGTGAGAGAGGACCCTGACAGCTCACAGTGTGAGAGGAGATCCTGACAGCTCACAGTGTGAGAGGAGATCCTGACAGCTCACAGTGTGAGAGGGACCCTGACAGCTCACAGTGTGAGAGGAGATCCTGACAGCCCACAGTGTGAGAGGAGATCCTGACAGCTCACAGTGTGAGAGGAGATCCTGACAGCTCACAGTGTGAGAGGGACCCTGACAGCTCACAGTGTGAGAGGAGATCCTGACAGCTCACAGTGTGAGAGGAGATCCTGACAGCTCACAGTGTGAGAGGGACCCTGACAGCTCACAGTGTGAGAGGAGATCCTGACAGCTCACAGTGTGAGAGGGACCCTGACAGCTCACAGTGTGAGAGGAGATCCTGACAGCTCACAGTGTGAGAGGAGATCCTGACAGCTCACAGTGTGAGAGGAGATCCTGACAGCTCACAGTGTGAGAGGGACCCTGACAGCCCACAGTGTGAGAGGAGATCCTGACAGCTCACAGTGTGAGAGGAGATCCTGACAGCTCACAGTGTGAGAGGGACCCTGACAGCTCACAGTGTGAGAGGAGATCCTGACAGCTCACAGTGTGAGAGGGACCCTCACAGCTCACAGTGTGAGAGGAGATCCTGACAGCTCACAGTGTGAGAGGGACCCTGACAGCTCACAGTGTGAGAGGAGATCCTGACAGCTCACAGTGTGAGAGGGACCCTGACAGCTCACAGTGTGAGAGGAGATCCTGACAGCTCACAGTGTGAGAGGAGATCCTGACAGCTCACAGTGTGAGAGGAGATCCTGACAGCCCACAGTGTGAGAGGAGATCCTGACAGCTCACAGTGTGAGAGGAGCTCCTGACAGCTCACAGTGTGAGAGGAGATCCTGACAGCTCACAGTGTGAGAGGAGACCCTGACAGCTCACAGTGTGAGAGGAGATCCTGACAGCTCACAGTGTGAGAGGAGACCTGACAGCTCACAGTGTGAGAGGGATCCTGACAGCTCACAGTGTGAGAGGAGATCCTGACAGCTCACAGTGTGAGAGAGACCTGACAGCCCACAGTGGTGAGAGGGAGATCCTGACAGCTCACAGTGTGAGAGGGACCCTGACAGCTCACAGTGTGAGAGGAGATCCTGACAGCCCACAGTGTGAGAGGGATCCTGACAGCCCACAGTGTGAGAGGACCCTGACAGCTCACAGTGTGAGAGGAGATCCTGACAGCTCACAGTGTGAGAGGAGATCCTGACAGCTCCACAGTGTGAGAGGAGATCCTGACAGCTCACAGTGTGAGAGGAGATCCCTGACAGCTCACAGTGTGAGAGGAGATCCTGACAGCTCACAGTGTGAGAGGAGATCCTGACAGCCCACAGTTGTGAGAGGGACCCTGACAGCTCACAGTGTGAGAGGAGATCCTGACAGCTCACTAGTGTGAGAGGAGATCCTAGACCAGCTCACAGTGTGAGAGGAGATCCCTGACAGCTCACAGTGTGAGAGGGACCCTGACAGCTCACAGTGTGAGAGGGACCCTGACAGCTCACCGTGTGAGAGGGACCCTGACAGCTCACAGTGTGAGAGGACCCTGACAGCTCACAGGTGTGAGAGGGTCCCTGACAGCTCACAGTGTGAGAGGAGATCCTGACAGCTCACAGTGTGAGAGGAGACATCCTGACAGCTACACAGTGTGAGCAGGAGGCTCTGACAGCCACAGTGTGAGAGGAGATCCTGACAGACTCACAGTGTGAGAGGGAACCCCTGACAGCCCACTAGTGTGAGAGGGGATCCTGACAGCCTCACAGTGTGAGGAGGAGACTCACTGACAGGCTCACCAGTGTGAGAGGAGATCCTGACAGCTCCACAGTGTGAGAGGGATCCCTGACAGCCCACAGTGTGAGAGGAGATCCTGACAGCTCACAGTGTGAGAGGAGATCCTGACAGCTCACAGTGTGAGAGGAGATCCTGACAGCTCACAGTGTGAGAGGAGATCCTGACAGCTCACAGTGTGAGAGGAGATCCTGACAGCTCACAGTGTGAGAGGGACCCTGACAGCTCACAGTGTGAGAGGGATCCTGACAGCTCACAGTGTGAGAGGAGATCCTGACAGCTCACAGTGTGAGAGGAGACCCTGACAGCTCACAGTGTGAGAGGAGATCCTGACAGCTCACAGTGTGAGAGGAGATCCTGACAGCCCACAGTGTGAGAGGGACCCTGACAGCCCACAGTGTGAGAGGAGATCCTGACAGCTCACAGTGTGAGAGGAGATCCTGACAGCTCACAGTGTGAGAGGAGATCCTGACAGCCCACAGTGTGAGAGGAGATCCTGACAGCACACAGTGTGAGAGGGACCCTGACAGCTCACAGTGTGAGAGGAGATCCTGACAGCCCACAGTGTGAGAGGAGATCCCTGACAGCTCACAGTGTGAGAGGGATCCCTGACAGCCCACAGTGTGAGAGGAGAACCTGACAGCTCACAGTGTGAGAGGAGATCCTGACAGCCCACAGTGTGAGAGGAGATCCTGACAGCTCACAGTGTGAGAGGGACCCTGACAGCCCACAGTGTGAGAGGAGATCCTGACAGCCCACAGTGTGAGAGGGACACCTGACAGCTCACAGTGTGAGAGGAGATCCTGACAGCTCACAGTGTGAGAGGAGATCCTGACAGCTCACAGTGTGAGAGGGATCCCTGACAGCCACAGTGTGAGAGGGATCCTGACAGCCCACAGTGTGAGAGGGACCCTGACAGCCCACAGTGTGAGAGGAGATCCTGACAGCTCACAGTGTGAGAGGAGACCCTGACAGCCCACAGTGTGAGAGGAGATCCTGACAGCTCACAGTGTGAGAGGGACCCTGACAGCTCACAGTGTGAGAGGAGATCCTGACAGCTCACAGTGTGAGAGGAGACCCTGACAGCTCACAGTGTGAGAGGAGATCCTGACAGCTCACAGTGTGAGAGGAGATCCTGACAGCTCACAGTGTGAGAGGAGATCCTGACAGCTCACAGTGTGAGAGGAGATCCTGACAGCTCACAGTGTGAGAGGGATCCTGACAGCTCACAGTGTGAGAGGGACCCTGACAGCTCACAGTGTGAGAGGAGATCCCTGACAGCTCACAGTGTGAGAGGGACCCTGACAGCTCACAGTGTGAGAGGAGATCCTGACAGCTCACAGTGTGAGAGGGATCCTGACAGCTCACAGTGTGAGAGGGACCCTGACAGCCACAGTGTGAGGAGATCCTGACAGCTCACAGTGTGAGAGGAGATCCTGACAGCTCACAGTGTGAGAGGGACCCTGACAGCTCACAGTGTGAGAGGGACTCCTGACAGCTCACAGTGTGAGAGGAGATCCTGACAGCTCACAGTGTGAGAGGAGATCCTGACAGCTCCACAGTGTGAGAGGGACCCTGACAGCTCACAGTGTGAGAGGAGATCCTGACAGCTCACAGTGGTGAGAGGGACCCTGACAGCCCACAGTGTGAGAGGGACCCTGACAGCTCACAGTGTGAGAGGGATCCTGACAGCCCACAGTGTGAGAGGGACCCTGACAGCTCACAGTGTGAGAGGAGACCCTGACAGCTCACAGTGTGAGAGGAGATCTGACAGCTCACAGTGTGAGAGGAGATCCTGACAGCCCACAGTGTGAGAGGGACCCTGACAGCCCACAGTGTGAGAGGGACCCTGACAGCTCACAGTGTGAGAGGGACCCTGACAGCTCACAGTGTGAGAGGAGATCCTGGACAGCTCACAGTGTGAGAGGAGATCCTGACAGCTCACAGTGTGAGAGGAGATCCTGACAGCCCACAGTGTGAGAGGAGATCCTGACAGCCCACAGTGTGAGAGGGACCCTGACAGCTCACAGTGTGAGAGGGACCCTGACAGCCCACAGTGTGAGAGGGATCCCTGACAGCCCACAGTGTGAGAGGGACCCTGACAGCTCACAGTGTGAGAGGGATCCCTGACAGCTCACAGTGTGAGAGGAGACCCTGACAGCTCACAGTGTGAGAGGAGATCCTGACAGCTCACAGTGTGAGAGGAGACCCTGACAGCTCACAGTGTGAGAGGGATCCTGACAGCTCACAGTGTGAGAGGGACCCTGACAGCTCACAGTGTGAGAGGAGATCCTGACAGCTCACAGTGTGAGAGGGACCCTGACAGCTCACAGTGTGAGAGGAGATCCTGACAGCTCACAGTGTGAGAGGGACCCTGACAGCTCACAGTGTGAGAGGGACCCTGACAGCTCACAGTGTGAGAGGAGATCCTGACAGCTCACAGTGTGAGAGGGACCCTGACAGCTCACAGTGTGAGAGGAGATCCTGACAGCCTCACAGTGTGAGAGGAGATCCTGACAGCTCACAGTGTGAGAGGAGATCCTGACAGCTCACAGTGTGAGAGGGACCCTGACAGCCCACAGTGTGAGAGGAGATCCTGACAGCTCACAGTGTGAGAGGGATCCTGACAGCTCACAGTGTGAGAGGAGATCCTGACAGCCCACAGTGTGAGAGGGACCCTGACAGCTCACAGTGTGAGAGGAGATCCTGACAGCTCACAGTGTGAGAGGGATCCTGACAGCCCACAGTGTGAGAGGGACCCTGTCAGCTCACAGTGTGAGAGGAGATCCTGACAGCTCACAGTGTGAGAGGGACCCTGACAGCTCACAGTGTGAGAGGAGATCCTGACAGCTCACAGTGTGAGAGGAGATCCTGACAGCTCACAGTGTGAGAGGGACCCTGACAGCCACAGTGTGAGAGGGACCCTGACAGCTCACAGTGTGAGAGGAGATCCTGACAGCCCACAGTGTGAGAGGGACCCTGACAGCCCACAGTGTGAGAGGGACCCTGACAGCTCACAGTGTGAGAGGGACCTGACAGCTCACAGTGTGAGAGGAGATCCTGACAGCCCACAGTGTGAGAGGGACCCTGACAGCTCACAGTGTGAGAGGAGATCCTGACAGCTCACAGTGTGAGAGGGACCCTGACAGCCCACAGTGTGAGAGGAGATCCTGACAGCTCACAGTGTGAGAGGGACCCTGACAGCCCACAGTGTGAGAGGAGATCCTGACAGCCCACAGTGTGAGAGGGACCCTGACAGCCCACAGTGTGAGAGGAGATCCTGACAGCTCACAGTGTGAGAGGGACCCTGACAGCTCACAGTGTGAGAGGAGATCCTGACAGCTCACAGTGTGAGAGGGACCCTGACAGCCCACAGTGTGAGAGGGACCCTGACAGCTCACAGTGTGAGAGGAGATCCTGACAGCTCACAGTGTGAGAGGAGATCCTGACAGCTCACAGTGTGAGAGGAGATCCTGACAGCCCACAGTGTGAGAGGAGATCCTGACAGCTCACAGTGTGAGAGGAGATCCTGACAGCTCACAGTGTGAGAGGGACCCTGACAGCTCACAGTGTGAGAGGGACCCTGACAGCTCACAGTGTGAGAGGAGATCCTGACAGCTCACAGTGTGAGAGGGACCCTGACAGCTCACAGTGTGAGAGGAGATACTGACAGCTCACAGTGTGAGAGGGACCCTGTCAGCTCACAGTGTGAGAGGGACCCTGACAGCCACAGTGTGAGAGGGACCCTGACAGCTCACAGTGTGAGAGGAGATCCTGACAGCTCACAGTGTGAGAGGGACCCTGACAGCTCACAGTGTGAGAGGAGATACTGACAGCTCACAGTGTGAGAGGGACCCTGTCAGCTCACAGTGTGAGAGGGACCCTGACAGCTCACAGTGTGAGAGGAGATCCTGACAGCTCACAGTGTGAGAGGGACCCTGACAGCTCACAGTGTGAGAGGAGATACTGACAGCTCACAGTGTGAGAGGGACCCTGTCAGCTCACAGTGTGAGAGGAGATCCTGACAGCTCACAGTGTGAGAGGGACCCTGACAGCTCACAGTGTGAGAGGGATCCTGACAGCTCACAGTGTGAGAGGGACCCTGACAGCTCACAGTGTGAGAGGGACCCTGACAGCCCACAGTGTGAGAGGGACCCTGACAGCTCACAGTGTGAGAGGAGATCCTGACAGCCCACAGTGTGAGAGGGACCCTGACAGCCCACAGTGTGAGAGGGACCCTGACAGCTCACAGTGTGAGAGGGACCCTGACAGCTCACAGTGTGAGAGGAGATCCTGACAGCTCACAGTGTGAGAGGGACCCTGACAGCTCACAGTGTGAGAGGAGATCCTGACAGCTCACAGTGTGAGAGGGACCCTGTCAGCTCACAGTGTGAGAGGAGATCCTGACAGCCCACAGTGTGAGAGGAGATCCTGACAGCTCACAGTGTGAGAGGGACCCTGACAGCCCACAGTGTGAGAGGAGATCCTGACAGCCCACAGTGTGAGAGGAGATCCTGACAGCTCACAGTGTGAGAGGGACCCTGACAGCTCACAGTGTGAGAGGGACCCTGACAGCCCACAGTGTGAGAGGAGATCCTGACAGCTCACAGTGTGAGAGGAGATACTGACAGCTCACAGTGTGAGAGGGACCCTGTCAGCTCACAGTGTGAGAGGGACCCTGACAGCTCACAGTGTGAGAGGGACCCTGACAGCTCACAGTGTGAGAGGGACCCTGACAGCTCACAGTGTGAGAGGGACCCTGACAGCTCACAGTGTGAGAGGAGATACTGACAGCTCACAGTGTGAGAGGGACCCTGTCAGCTCACAGTGTGAGAGGGACCCTGACAGCTCACAGTGTGAGAGGAGATCCTGACAGCTCACAGTGTGAGAGGGACCCTGACAGCTCACAGTGTGAGAGGGACCCTGACAGCCCACAGTGTGAGAGGGACCCTGACAGCTCACAGTGTGAGAGGGACCCTGACAGCTCACAGTGTGAGAGGAGATCCTGACAGCTCACAGTGTGAGAGGAGATCCTGACAGCTCACAGTGTGAGAGGAGATCCTGACAGCTCACAGTGTGAGAGGGACCCTGACAGCCCACAGTGTGAGAGGGACCCTGACAGCTCACAGTGTGAGAGGAGATCTGACAGCTCACCGTGTGAGAGGGACCCTGACAGCTCACAGTGTGAGAGGAGATCCTGACAGCCCACAGTGTGAGAGGGACCCTGACAGCTCACAGTGTGAGAGGAGATCCTGACAGCTCACAGTGTGAGAGGAGATCCTGACAGCTCACAGTGTGAGAGGGACCCTGACAGCTCACAGTGTGAGAGGGACCCTGACAGCTCACAGTGTGAGAGGAGATCCTGACAGCTCACAGTGTGAGAGGAGATCCTGACAGCTCACAGTGTGAGAGGAGATCCTGACAGCTCACAGTGTGAGAGGGACCCTGACAGCTCACAGTGTGAGAGGGACCCTGACAGCTCACAGTGTGAGAGGGATCCTGACAGCTCACAGTGTGAGAGGAGATCCTGACAGCCCACAGTGTGAGAGGGACCCTGACAGCCCACAGTGTGAGAGGGACCCTGACAGCTCACAGTGTGAGAGGAGATCCTGACAGCTCACAGTGTGAGAGGGACCCTGACAGCCCACAGTGTGAGAGGGACCCTGACAGCCCACAGTGTGAGAGGAGATCCTGACAGCCCACAGTGTGAGAGGAGATCCTGACAGCTCACAGTGTGAGAGGGACCCTGACAGCCCACAGTGTGAGAGGAGATCCTGACAGCTCACAGTGTGAGAGGAGATCCTGACAGCTCACAGTGTGAGAGGAGATCCTGACAGCTCACAGTGTGAGAGGAGATCCTGACAGCTCACAGTGTGAGAGGGACCCTGACAGCTCACAGTGTGAGAGGGACCCTGACAGCCCACAGTGTGAGAGGAGATCCTGACAGCCCACAGTGTGAGAGGAGATCCTGACAGCTCACAGTGTGAGAGGAGATCCTGACAGCCCACAGTGTGAGAGGAGATCCTGACAGCTCACAGTGTGAGAGGGACCCTGACAGCCCACAGTGTGAGAGGAGACCCTGACAGCCCACAGTGTGAGAGGGACCCTGACAGCTCACAGTGTGAGAGGAGATCCTGACAGCTCACAGTGTGAGAGGAGATCCTGACAGCTCACAGTGTGAGAGGAGATCCTGACAGCTCACAGTGTGAGAGGGATCCTGACAGCTCACAGTGTGAGAGGAGATCCTGACAGCTCACAGTGTGAGAGGAGATCCTGACAGCCCACAGTGTGAGAGGAGATCCTGACAGCTCACAGTGTGAGAGGAGATCCTGACAGCTCACAGTGTGAGAGGAGATCCTGACAGCTCACAGTGTGAGAGGGACCCTGACAGCTCACAGTGTGAGAGGAGATCCTGACAGCTCACAGTGTGAGAGGAGATCCTGACAGCCCACAGTGTGAGAGGAGATCCTGACAGCTCACAGTGTGAGAGGAGATCCTGACAGCTCACAGTGTGAGAGGAGATCCTGACAGCTCACAGTGTGAGAGGGACCCTGACAGCTCACAGTGTGAGAGGAGATCCTGACAGCTCACAGTGTGAGAGGAGATCCTGACAGCTCACAGTGTGAGAGGGATCCTGACAGCTCACAGTGTGAGAGGAGATCCTGACAGCCCACAGTGTGAGAGGGACCCTGACAGCTCACAGTGTGAGAGGGACCCTGACAGCTCACAGTGTGAGAGGGACCCTGACAGCCCACAGTGTGAGAGGAGATCCTGACAGCTCACAGTGTGAGAGGAGATCCTGACAGCTCACAGTGTGAGAGGAGATCCTGACAGCTCACAGTGTGAGAGGAGATCCTGACAGCTCACAGTGTGAGAGGAGATCCTGACAGCCCACAGTGTGAGAGGGACCCTGACAGCTCACAGTGTGAGAGGACCCTGACAGCCCACAGTGTGAGAGGAGATCCTGACAGCTCACAGTGTGAGAGGAGATCCTGACAGCTCACAGTGTGAGAGGAGATCCTGACAGCTCACAGTGTGAGAGGAGATCCTGACAGCTCACAGTGTGAGAGGAGATCCTGACCAGCTCACAGTGTGAGAGGGACCCTGACCAGCTCACAGTGTGAGAGGAGATCCTGACAGCTCACAGTGTGAGAGGGACCCTGACAGCCCACAGTGTGAGAGGGACCCTGACAGCCCACAGTGTGAGAGGGACCCTGACAGCTCACAGTGTGAGAGGAGACCCTGACACCAGCGCACAGCGTGAGTGGTGCGGCTGTGCCCGCCTCGCGCTGCCACCAGTTCACTTTCAGTGCTCAGCGGGGTGAGGGAAGCCCACATTTTGCAGGTGATGACTGACCCAAACCAATGAGAGTAAATTAAACCTGAGGCCAGAAGAATCCCCCGGGGGTGGGTTTGGGTGCCCTGATTCTTCTCTGCGACCATGTTTAATGACGCCCAGGTTCTGCGAGGCCGGGCTGCCCTAGGTCGGCCCCGTTCCTGTTGGGATCACGTGGGGCCTACTCGCCGGCAGGCAGTGCGGCCGCTGGGTCTCCCTGCAGCCCGAAGCCCCTCGGCCTGCCCTGAGAGAGGCGGGACTTGGCAGCCCGTGGAAAGGGGCGGATGGTCGCCCTGACTTCAGAGGCCCCCCGAGACCTCGCTGCAGGAAGAGCCTGTCCCTGAGGCTGGTTCGCCCAGGTGAAGAGGCCCAGACACAGGGCCCTTCCCAAACCTGGCCGGGATGTTTGTTTTGAAACTGTTCTTCTACCTTGCCCTTTGCCCTTCGCCCTTTGCCCTTCGCCCTTTGCTCACCAGTTCCTTTGTTCTTGGCCAGCTGCAGGCCATGCTGCCATTTGGAACCCAGCTGCCTCCCGGGCCGAGGAACAAATGGGAGAGCGGGGTGCCACCCAGCCCCAGGCGGGGGTCCCCCGCCGTGGCGCCGGAGCTGGGGGCTGGTTCCGGAGCGCAGCCCTGCTGGCCTGGAAGGCTGAGAGCTTGGCCTAGGGTTAAGGCAATAAAACGTTTCCCCCCCACTGAGCAATCACCCTCTCAACAGGCAGACCAGACTCAGTTTAGAAACCATGACTAAAAAAGTTGGTCCAGAGGCTGCTCGGGCATAATTTAGTGCATGCTGATATCTATTCAAATTATATCCTGACTGTTTTTTAAAAAAAGGTTTACAAGCTTTACCAAACTGAAAATGGAAGCGTGCTCAGTGTCCAGAAGGCAAGGTGTGGACCTGCCTGGCAGCCCACTCGAACCCGAGCCCAGGACAGGAGTGAGTTTGCCAGACACTGGCAGGTCAGGGAGAGGCTTGGGAAAGGCCTTCAGCACCCCTATTCTGACAACATTAAAAACCCGGAAAACAGGCCTGGGCTGTGGAGAAGAGAATTTCGGGGTTCCTTTCCCCGGGGGCTGGCCTACACACGGAAGCCCGGGGTAAGGAGCAGGCACCCGCTTTGTGGGCACAGGGGAGGGTGCCGGGTCCTCCCCGTCGTTCTTGGAGGGTGACTGTGATGGGTTCCTGCCGCGCATGGTGACATCCGAAATGTTCCTCTGAGGGGTCACTGAAGCCTCAGCGGACGGGAGGCCGGCCTTGCGGGGGGGCTGCACAGGGCGGAGTCGGACCGAAGTTCAACCAGTGGCGAGAGGAGGGATGGGCCGAGCCCCGCTTCCGCACACTGAGGTGAGTGCTGTCTCTCGGGTCTTCCTCGTGTGGCTTCTGCTCTTCCCAGGACTCAGGGTGCCCAGGCCAGAACCCTGTGGGTGCGAGTCCCAGCGGCAATCAGGCTGGAAGGGCCCTGGGGGGCCAGGCTGCTGGGAGGCTGCTGGGGTGTCCTTAGGAGAAGGCGTTCCGTGGCGGTTCAGCTCCCAGCAGCAGGGCCTCGGGGTGGGGCCGTGGCTGCCTGAGCTGCCCGAGGCCTCAGGTGTCTGTGGACCGAGCGAGCAGCCCCGCCCCGGCCTGGGCGCCTCGCTGCGGAGCTGCCGCCCACAGAGCCTGCCCCGGGACTCCCCTGTGCCCAGGGCAGCAGCACCAGGCACGGGGGTGCTGAGCACTTAGCGATGTGACTGAAGTTCTGGTTTTAGGAGTTGAGTTTAATTAATTTAGAAAGAGCCCATGTGGCCGGTGGCTACCATATTGGCCAGGGCAGCGAGAGCTCCTGCCTGCTAAGGTCTGCCATCAGCGGGATGGCCAGCAGCCTGGGGGCAGGTGCGCAATGATGAAGTGGCAGCGGGGCGCCTACCCCTGGCTGAAGCATTGAGAGTTGTTCTCCGTGTCTCTGGATTCCTTAGCTCCTGAAGAACAGCATCCTCCCTCTGGTCCCCCCCCCCCTCTTGCCCTTCCTCCTGTGGGGTCTGAGCCCCGGTGCCGTATCTGTGCTAGTTTTCTAGGGGTGCTGAGAGCACTGCGGCTGGACGGCTTAAGCCACAAAATCAACCCCCCCCCCCCCCCGCCCTGGGGGCTGCCGCCCGTCGCCCTCTCGGTTTCAGGGCGGGTTTCCCCAAGGCCTCTCGGCCATGACGCCTCGCCTCCTGGTCTCCTCAGGGCTGCCTCCCTGTCTGTGTCGGAAACGCTTCTCTTCTTACAGTTCAGGTGTAGTGGGTGCACAACCTAGTGACTCCACGTTTTATGCCTTACGGTGTGCTCACACCGGTCACATTCGGTCAGGGTCCCCCTGGCACGCCCACTTACACCTAATTAATTCTCTGAGGGCCCCCCTCCCCGCTGAAGGCAGTCACCTTAAAGCCTGCGGGGGAGGCCTCCCTGTGAATGGGCGCGAACAGCTGAGCCAGGGCGACCCCTGGAGAGGCCGGACTGGGCTTGTTGTGCCTGCTTCCGCGGAGGCGTGCCAGAGGTGCCCCCCAGAGGTGCCCCCCAGAGGTGCCGTTCGCGCGGCTTTGTCGGTGCCTCTTCCCGGTCAGGGAGGCGCCTCGCAGCCCTCGGGCGTGGTGCAGGTGACCGGGCCAGTTCTGTGGGCCCAGGGTCCGTTCTGCGCTCTCTCTGGGGCTGAATGGGCCGGAAGCAAACTGCACTTGCTGTTGCTTGGTGGGCTTTTCCTCGGATCTGGCACGAAGTGGCCTTCCTGGACCCAGCACTCCCTCTGCCTCAGCCAGATATCTGCACACATGCCCAGAGTGAGTGGCCACTGCCCATCTGGCCTGAGAGAACTTTCCCCCCAGCCACCACTTCACACGCCTGCTCTCCACTCCTCTCCCGGGCAGGCATTCCCCTCTCCCTCAACAAAAGGCTCCTCGCCCTCGGTGGGCCTCTGCTGGAAGGCCTTTCTCTTCGTCACGTCCCGCAGCCCCACATGGTGATGACTTGCACTGTGGCGGCTTAGTAGCTCTGTGATGCTCACCTCTAACCCGTTGTTCCCCTGATGATAAGATTGATTCAGGTATGTCAGTATAAAACAGTATAGAAAGGAGAACATTATTTGTAATTATGCCACTGGAGATAATTCATGCTTAAAAATTGGAGTATTGCCCAGGCAAGTGTAGCTAAGTGGTTAGAGCATTGGCCCACACATCAAAGGGTCATGGGTTTGATTACTGGTCAAGGGCACGGCCCTGAGTTGCAGGTTCGACCTCCTGCCCCAGTCATGGTGTGTATAGGAGGCAGGCAATCAGTGTGTCTCTTTCACATTGATATTTCTCTCTCTCTCTTCCCTCCCTCCCTTCCTCCCTCCCTCCTTCCCTCCTTCCCTCCTTCTCTCCCTCCCTCCCTCCTATCCTTTCTTCCTTCCACTCTTTCTAAAAATCAATGGAAAAAATATTCTTGGTGAGGATTTAAAAAGTTTAAAAATTGGAATATTCAATTTTCATTTGAAGTCATATGAATATGCTGTTATTATGTGATATTTTTCTTGTATGTATATAGCCTTTCCACAACCATTGTTCTCAATGCTTGCCTATTTTCTAGTTAGTTGTCTAGTCCCTCAGCCTGTTCTTGATTCCGCAACTTGACCTTGCAAAGGGAACAGTCTGGTTTTGTGGACCATCCACTCCTTGATTGATCACGTCTGGTATAGCCGGCAGCCAGGATGTGATGCTGTGTGGCTCTATCTCATTGCATCCTTATGACGGTGTGCGGGTTCAGCCTGCCCCTTAGCGATGAGGGTCACCTGCCAGGCTCCCCTGGAAATGAACCAGTGCTGGAACTCGTGGGGGGCACGCGAAACCATTCCGTGCCTCCCAGACCCACTTTATTCGTTGTTAACTTTGTCAGCGTGGAAGGAGGACTCCTGTTTTGTTCCAGGGTGATCCTGCCCCTACCATAGAGGCTGTGGCTTCATTGCCCATTGCCCATTGCCCATGTGTCCACAAACTCGCACTTCAGTGTGTTACACATCAGTGTGCTGGGCTGCTGAACCAGAGCCGGCTGAGGCGGGACAGCGGCGCGCATTCTCGCAGCACTGACGGCTGCAGTCGGGGGGCAGGTTGCCCCCGAGGCCTCGCCTGCTGGTGGTGGGGGTCTCCCTGTCTGTTTCTGCAACCAGGTGTCCTCTGTTGTAAGGACGTCAGTCACACTGGATTAGAGTCCGCCCTCAGGCCCCGCTTCCCTACTGCCTGGCTCCCACTTCTGACCTGTAAATGCATGGCTGCCCACGAAGAGGTCAGCGGTTTGTGGCTATTTTTTTTGCAGTTTTAAAACTTTATTTGCATATTAAAAACCTGTGCATTCCAATAATTAGAGTCATTTGAACGAAAGATGTTGGCACTCTGATGACACTGCCCTTACAGCCTGCAGCCACCTCGGACCATCGCCATCCCCCTCCTTCACCAGCACGGACTTCTTCCTCCCTGAGGGGGAGGCGGGTGTGCTTCAGGCCAGTAGTTCTGATGTGGAAATGGGTGGCACCTCCACTTACACTGACCCTCCCCTTGGCGTCTTAGAGTTAAACAGCTCGAAGGAAGTTATGAGGCAGTTCTGGGGACAGGCTGAAGGAGGCCTGAGCTTCCTTTTGTAACTTTTGAATTGTGCTCCATGTGCATATACAAGTAACCTGTTGAGAAAATAGATAACATTTGTCTTTGGGAAAAGGAAGTGGAGCGTGAAGCGGGCTGGTGTTCCCCACAGGCTGTCCTTCGTCCTCAGATCTGGAAGGTCTGGTGGACCTTTGCCTGGTGGAGCGGCCCAGGGAGCTGCGTCCTGCCTTCGTCCTGGGTTCCAGCCGCAGCGGGGGCGTCTGAGTGGCCAGATCGATGGCACCCAGCAGAGTGCCTTTCCAAAGCTCGAGGGCTGCTTCTTTTATTTGACTTTTTAAGAAAACTGGTTTTTTTTGTATGTGTGAGTTCTTTGCTGGAGGATTCAGGAAGTATGGTTGGCTTTTAAGTTTGGTCGCAGAGAAACCAAGATGGTGGCATAGGTAAACACCTAGGCTGCTGCCTCGCACAACAATTTCAAGAATACAACTAAAAGACAAAATCATCCACAGGAAAGCTGGCTGACTGGAAATTCCACAACTAGAAGGAAACGGAAACACACACGGAGAATCAGAGTACTGCAGAGCCTGAGGTACAGAGACGTGCGTGCACGAGGAAAACGGGCTGGAGAGGACGGGGTGTCTGAGTGCCTGGCTGGCGTGCTCTAGCAAGGAGGAGACAAAAGCTCAGACTGCGCTGAACCCCAGTTCCGACTGTACTGAACCCTGGTTCTGGACGAGACCCAGGGAACCAAGGCCCATATGGGGGGAATCTGGACTGTGAGTCGGAATCTCAGGGGAACAGCCAAAGGTCTAGGTCCGGGGTGTGCGTGCGAGTGCGCGCAGAGAGGGCAGACTGTTGACTGTGCTGCTGGCTTGATCTGGCTGGAGGGAGACAGGAGCTCCGGACAGCGCTGAAATCCAATTCCAACTGCCCAGAACCTTAGTGGCAGGTAAAAATCTGGGAGTCCGGATTCATTAGAGGACTGTGTGGCAGCAGGTGAAACTCGAGGGTGGCTTTCTCTCAGAGATGCTTGCAGCAATTGGCTGCTGACACTGAGACCCATAAATCTTGTGGAGCAGGGCTGACTGGAAGCCAAGGCTGTCGGCTCCACTCTGAAACTCCGCCCCATCTAAGTGGAGCACAGAGGCTTGTGCAATTTTCTAAGTCAAGTAGCATAAGGCTGTCTCCCAGCATAGACACAACTGATCCTCACAGCCAATTGGCCTGGAGGTCAACTCCTCCCAGTGATACCAACAACAATCAAGACTTAACCGCAGCAAGGCTGTACACACAGTCCATAAAGGGGTGCACCAAGAGTGTCTACTTCAGGTAATAGGGGAGGCTGAGACACCTACCACACAAAGCTACCCTACCAACTCAGGGAAGCAGCGAAAATGCGGAGAGAAAGAAACAGTTCACAAACAAAAGAAATGGAGGAAAACAAACGACTGGATATAGAGTTCAAAACCATGGTTATAAGGTTTTTCAAGAGGTTCCTAGAAAAGGCCAATAAATTCAGCGAGACCCTTGAGGATATGAAAAAGGACCAACTAGAAATTAAACATACACTGACTGAAATAAAAAATATTTTACAGAGACCCAACAGTAGACTAGAGGAACACAAGAATCAAGTCAAAGGTTTGAAATACCAAGAGGCCAAAAACACTCAACTGGAAAAGCAAAAAGAAAGAAGAATCCAAAAATTGGAGGATAGTATAAGAAGCCTCTGGGATAACTTAAAGTGTACAAACATCAGAATTATGGGGGTTCCAGAAGAGAGAGAGCAAGATTCTGAAAACCTATTTGAAGAAATAATGACTGAAAACTTCCCCCACCTGGTGAAAGAAATAGACATAATTATAAGTCCAGATAGCGCACAGAACCCCCCAAAAAAGAATCAAAAGAGGACCACACCAAGACTTTTGATTGAAACAATAGCCTAGGACTGGTGAGGCCCATTTGTCCAAATGGGGGTGGGGTGGACTGTCAAGGTCATTGTGGGGTGGGCACTTCACAAGGTGTATAGGCCTGTTCCAGGGGTGGTCTGTTCCATTTCACTCTTGGATGGCAGCCACACTGTTTTTGCCCCTGCAGGGGTTAGGGGTTAGAGGTTAGGGGTTAGGGATTAGGGGAAGGTAAACAAATGGATCCTGCAGTGAGAGGCCTGTGGAGGTCCTGCTCAGGTGGGAAAGGGTGGTGGGAATGGCAGAGATGGGAGTTGGCAGTTTCACTACTGATCCATATGTATGCTTGCAGGTCCACTGCTTCCCTCCCCACCTTGCTCTCTGCTGAGTCTGTTTCTGAGCTCTGGATCGCTGTGCCCGTGTGGGCCACATGGACCCCTTCATGTCGCTTTGTCCTGTGCATACCCAGATGCCGAGGCTGTGGGCTCTCCTGCCTGTTGGACTCTGTACCTTCTGTCTTCCTTCTCTACATTTGTGGGACTTGCTTATCTCCTGGACCCTTTCTCTTGCTCTCCGTGTGGTTGTGGGTTTGAGCCTCATTTTATTTCTTTCCTATTGTTTTCTGGGGCTTTTAGAAAGGGAAAAAAGAGAAAAACGTGGTCAATCCATCATTTTCCCATTGCTGGTATACTAATTTGAGAAGGACTGGAATAGGCTTTTTTCTATTTTCTGCAGGCTCTTAAAATAAGAAAGTTAACCAGTTACTTTATTAAGGGGGTTGGGAAATTCTTTTAAAAGCATTTATATCTCTACTCTTTGACAAGTGCATTGAGAGCACTCCTGTGATTCTACACTCACTCCTTCTTGCCAGATGTTTGAGTTGAATTCTTGTCACTTAAAAATGGGTATTGATAAAGCTGTGAAGGCACAGAGTCTCTGTAGGCTGCACTGGCAGCCTGGTGTATTGAATGGAGTAGAAGGCTGTGTTCCCTCTGCTATTGGTGTCTTTAGAAGGGAGGAAACACGAGAAAACAGAATGTCCATACATTCAACGTTGCATTCAGCTGCATCAGTGCCCGCGGACCCGCCAGGCTGGCCGTAGGCCAGGGCTTTCCGTGCGGGTCACCGGATGGCGGCCTTTTGTGCATAAAACACAGCCAAGGCTTTCAATTCGGATTTTTAAAAACTTGAGAGAGAGGGGGAAGGAAACGTTACTTAGCTGTTTCACTTATTTATGTGCTCATTGGTTCATTCATATGTGTGCCCTGACCAGAAACCAAACCGCAACCTGGACTGGCCTATTGGGTGATGCTCGAACCAGTGACCCGACGGAGCTACAGGGCCGGGGCCTCAGTTTCGTGTGGCTTTTTAAATTGAATGAAAAGTGAAAGAAGCGTGTGGAGCAGGTGGAGGTCAGATGTTTATTTTTTTTATTCATTTATAATTTCATCTCCCACCTCATTCTAACAGTTTTTCTTGGTATTGAGTCTTCTCAAAGCCAACTTAGTTTTCTTAGGAAGAACTCTCTTCACCCTCACATTTCCTCCTCAGGGTCACAGGTTTCGATAACTAACTATGTAATCTAATTAATACGTGCGACTGTCTTCACCGGGTTTGGGAGCAGGCATGGTTGAGTCCTGGCACTGTGCCCCTCATCCCTACACTGGCAGCGGGGAGTGTGGACTCACTCCGACTGGCCAGGCGGCTCTCGCCAGAGGGGCTGGTTGAGTAGAAGCTGGCTGAGTGCTCTTGTTAGAGTAACTCTCCTGGGAAGCTGGTTGGCTCCCCCCTGGGGGTGGAAGGGAAGGGTCTCCTCTTCCCCCTGAATGTGAGCCCATTTTTAATGGCTCCTGCAGGTCCTTTCTGGGGTGAAGTGTTGTTGGCCCCCTTTCTGGTGGCTGTTACCATTTCCCCGGGCCCTGGTTTGGCTTTCTGTGGACAGACACTGAATTACAGGTGAAGCCTTTGTTGAAACAAAAGGAGCCCGCGGGGCCCAGCCCGCGTCAGCAGACCCCGCAGAGCGCCTTGGGAGTGCTCTCTCAGGGTGCACTCCCATCACGTTTGTGTCTGAGAGAAGTGCAAGTTCATTTGCCAAACGCAACTTACTGCCTAAATTTTCTGGGGAGAAGTTTCCCTGAAAGCACCGCTGGAAGAATCTGGATGTAAAGTGAGGCATTGGACTCAGATTCGGTGGTGGGTGCTGGGTGGTTACAGTACCGTCACCAGTGGCACTTTTGCCAGGCTGGGCAGGGTATTACCATGGCGGCGGTGTGCCCACCTGCCTGGCAGAGTGCACTGCAGGGTCTGTGGGTGGCATGGGGCCCTGCTGCGCCGGGCGCTCCCGGGCGGCACTGCAGGGCTCTGGCTGGAGAGCACAGTGTCAAAGGGGCGCACAGGCCAGATGCACCCCGGTAGCAGCAGGAAGTCGATGTGCAGTCTGTGTGAGTGGAAAGTGCTGGGAGGAGGTGGTAAAAACCAACCTTGTGCCGCTCTCTCCAGAGGAAGGAACCCGCAGGCCTGTAGGTCAGCGAGGATGCTTGGGAGGAGCCGTAGCTGTCAGAATCGGAGGAAGCATGAAGATGAAGGGAACGGGAAAGAGCTGAGTCTGTGCATGTAGAAGTTCACAGACACTAGAGCCAGAAACGGGAGTCATGCCACGGTCAGGGGTGCGTGGGCCTGTGGACCCGTGTGGGTCTCGTGCTTTAGTTTTGAGTGGAGCATACCTTTAATCGTTCTCAGTGTGAACAGGACCTGCTCTTACTTTGGCCAAGAGCCATGCATGCCTTCCTCATTTAGACTGAAGCTGCTAAAAGAATCCCCCGCTTTTTGTATTTCCAGCTCAGCCTCATGGGTGTGTAGCAGAACGCATGCCCTGTGTTTTGGCAGCCGGCAGTGCTGCCTGTTGTATGTGGAGTGTGAGGGCCTCGCGGAACACAACCTCCCTTCAGCATAACAGCCCGAAGTGCAAGTCGGGGAAACTGAGATAAAGGGAGAGTCGCTCACTGGCAACCTCACAGCAATCTGTGCTGACCAGCAGAGAGTTGAGTCAGCCACTGGTGTGACTGCTCCTGCTCCCCTCAGGACAGCAGGGGAGGGAGCACGAGTTGTCTGAGGGTTGGGAACCGTGGGAATCACTGACATCTACGAGAAAGAACAGTAGCTTCCCTTGGGCGACGTGGCTATTTATAAATGAAACGACAGTAAAGGAGAAAGGGTGCCACAATCTTAGGTTGTTGCTCTGAATGCGTTTATGTGAGGCACCTGGGTCAGAAAATGTTCCATGTTAACTTACCGAAGGCCTCTTTCATGCTGTTTTCCAGGAAGAGAAAGGAAGAAGAAAAGAAGAGGCAAATAAGGCTGAATAGATAATGTAAACTTACTCATTTAGAATTATCACAGAGAAAATGAAATTCCTCCATACAGCTGTTTCGGTTACCACTGTGTAATGAACACTCCACAACTCAGGTCATTATTACTGTGCCCCCAGTTCTGTGGGTGAAAGGTGTTGCTCCTGGGCTTCTCATGTGGCTGCGCAACGATGTTGGCTGGACTGGGCTGGACGCACAGAGGGTGCACTGGCAAGGCTGGTGGCGGGTGCTGGCTGCTGGCTGAGAGGTCAGGCCCCTCCACCTGAGAACCCGTATGTGGCCCCTGCAGGTGGCTTGGACTCACAGCCTTGAGCTTGGGCTTCCAGAAAGACTGTCCCAAGAATGATAGTTCCAAGGATGGAATGTGGAATCTGACCAGTGGGCTCCATTCAGAACTGAGGCAGAGCCACTTCCATATGTTCCGTGGGTCAGATCAACCCCAGGACTCACTCTGTCCGCAGGCGAGGGAAACAGACCCCAGCTCTAGCGGGAGACCGTCAGAGTCATCTTGGAAGAGCGTGTGAAATTGTAGCCTTCTTTGTACAGTATAACTCTTCACAAGATCTTAAAGTAAAAAGTGAACATAAAACCCCTTTACAATAGGCACCCACACTCTGAATGTTTTAGCTTGTAAACACTGTCTTACAATCTGCAAGTTGATTGATTGATTCATTCAATAAACATTAGTACATGTTGTGTGATGCCTTACGGCCAAAAAATGCTGAGATGGAGGAATCATAGAGAACGTGAAAGACACAGATAACGGACTAAAGACAAACACGGAGGGACGTGCCTATCAGACAGTGGCTGCACGCAGGGAGGGAGCCCAGTGCATGGGCAGAAAGGGAGGCCTTCCAGAGAGAGGTGGGAGCAGACTAGGGCTCCACCGGGCAGACCCCTCCAGTCCTGCCTTTTCTCCTTGGGAGACGGGGGCAGCCTTCCTCGGGCCGGTGCGAGCAGCCAGGGGTTTCTGTGGCCAGGACAGCCCCCGAGCCTGGATGTCTGTGCCTCTCTGAGAGAGGTACTTCCTTTTTATCCTCACCCAAGGACATGTTGGTTGGTTTTGTGAGAGAGAATCATCGATCGGTTGCCTCCCTGACTGGGGATCGAACACACAAGCAACTTGGGCATGTGCCCTGACCGGGAAAATAATCTACAACATTTTGGTGTACAGGACGACGCTTCAACCAACAGCCCTGGCCAGACGTGGAGAGTGCTTTGATTGAGGTGTAGAACAGTACTATTTTAGCATTGGTATTAACAATTTGTTGAAATTGTATTTTTACTTGATATGAACTCTTGCTAATAGCATTCTGGAAACTGAAGGGTGATCGCACCTAGAGCTACCTTGCCTCTATGAGTGTCCTTGGAATAAGTGTCTCCCCAGGTGTGTGCAAGTGTTGTCTACGTTCGCTCAGGCTCTCCTTAAGGTCAGTCCAAATCCGGACGCCGCCATTGGTAGGCTGCGTGCAGTAATGCAGTCAGATTTGTGGGATTAGCAGGGCTTTTTTTCCCTCTTTTGCCACTTGCATATTCAGCACTTAGTATTTTAGGTAACACTGAAAAATCACTTTTGCTCCCGAGTTGTTTTCAACATCACAGGTTTGACAGTCTGTGTGACCACCACCAAAGTCAGGATGCGGCTGGCCCCACGCCCCGGAGTTCTCGGGGAGCCCGGAGGATGCCTCCCCCCACCCATAAGTCTTGGAAACCATTGATAGGTTCTCTGGCTTGTTTTTTGTCTTTTCAAGGATGTCATGCCGTTTTGGGTTTCTTTGGATGTATCCTCAGAAGTGGAATTGCTGGGTCATTAGGCAGTTTCACTTTTAATTTGTTGAGGTGCCTCTGTACTGCTCCCCACAGCGGCTCCCCACCAGTCAGTATTCCCACCAGCAGTGCACGAGCGTTCCCGGCTCTCCACATCCTCGCCAACACTTGTTTGTCGATTTATTGAACCATTCTGACAGGTGTGAGGTGATACCTCATTGTGGTTTTAAGTTGCGTCTCTTTGATGATAAGTGATGCTGGGCATCTTTTCATGTGTCTCTTGGCCTTTTTTTGGAAATCTATTCAGGCCCTCCTCCCATTTTTAAATTGGATTGTGTGTTTTTTGGTGTTCAGTTGTGTAGGTTCTTTATAAATTTTGTATATTAACCCCTACTTAGATATATCATTGGCAAATATGTTCTCCTATACAGTTAGTTGTCTTTCCATCTTATACATATCACTATGTTCACTGCAGCATTATTTACAATATCCAAGATGTGGAAGCAATTGAAGTGTCCATTAATAGATGAGTGGATAAAAAAGTGGTGGCACATAAATATAGTGGAATAAAAATACATAAATACAGTCATAAACGTGAATGAAATCTCACCATGGACCTAGAGGTGTTATGCTAAGTGAATTAAGTCCATCAGAGAAAGACAAATACCATATGATTTCACTTATATGTAGTATCTAAAGAACAGCAGGAACAAATAAAATTGAAACAAACTTAGGAATACAGAGAACAGACTGATGGTTGCTAGAGGGAAGGGATGTTTGGGGGCTGGGTGAAAAAGGTAAAGGGAGTAAGAAGTACACATTGACAGTTACAAAATAGTCACAGGCATGTAAAGCACAGCATAGGAAATATCTGTACTAATAAAAGCCTAGATGGTCCTTGTGCATGATGTCGTCACAAGATGGCTGTCACAAAGTGGCTGCCACGAAGATGACTGCCACAAGAGGGCTCTGCATGCAGCAGAGGTAGGGCCCAGTGGCCACTCCATGTAGTGCGGCCTGGAGATCCTGCAGCTCTCTGTGGCACAGAGGGGGCCGGTCCTGGCAGAGGAGGCCGGTCACGGCAGGGGAGGGCAGTTGTGGGTGATGAGGCAGGCAGGGGAGGGCAGTGTGGGCAGTGGGTCTGGCAGGGGAAGGAAGTTGTGGGCAATCGGGCCGGCAGGAGAGGGCAGTTGTCCACAATTGGGCCAGCAGGGGAGGGCAGTTGTGGGTGATCGGGCCAGCAGGGGAGGACATTTGGAGGTGATCAGGCCGGCAGGGGAGCAGTGAGGTGTCCATCAGGCCAGCAAAGGAGCGGTTAGGGGGCTATCAGGCTGGCAAGCAGAAGTGGTTAGGAGCCAGTGGTCTCGGATTGTGAGAGGGATGTCTGACTCCCGGTTTAGGACCGATCCCACAGGTGCCTAAACTGGCAGGTGGACATCCCCTGAGGGGTCCCAGGATGGAGAGAGTGCAGGCTGGGCCGAGGGGCAAAACTCCTACCCCCATGCATGAATTTTGTGTACCAGGCCCCTAGTCTATACTATCTAATAAAAGAGTAATATTCAAATTAACAGCATGTACCTCCACTACACCCACCAGCCACACCCACCAGCCAATCAGGAGCAAATATGCAAATTAACCCAACCAAGATGGTTGCTGCTACAGAGCAAACAGGAGACATGGGTTTCCCTGGCAATGGAGGAGGCCAAGCTTTCTGCACACCCTGGGCAGCCCAGACCTCTGCTCAATGCTACAAAGTTTCAGTTATAGAAGATAAATACATACCAACAAAAATAGCTGCAGTCACAGAGTGAACAGGAGGCTTGGGTTTCCCTGGCAGTGGAGGAATCCAAGTTCCTGGCCTGCCCTGGCCTCCACTGAAGACTACAAAGTTTCAATTAGAGGAGATAAATAAATCTCAGATACCAGGGCCTCTGCTTGGTTCGCTGGGGTGTGTGGCTGGCCTGCAAACCACCACAGGCCCCTCACCCAGGCAGCCCCACGCCCTAAGGGAACCTCCACCCTGATCCGGGACACTCTTCAGGGCAAATCAGCTGGCCCCCACCCATGGACCAGGCCTCTATCCTATCCTATCTAATGAAAGACTCATATGCAGATTGACTATTACTGCAACACACAAGAGAGCTGTCCTCATGTGATCAAAAGTGGCTGCCCCCATGTGGACACAAGATGGCCACCACAAGATGGCCAGCAGGGGAGGGCAGTTGGGGAGGGATCAGGCCAGCAGGGGTGGGTAGTTGTGAGCTATCAGGCCAGCAGGGGAAGGCATTTGGGAGGGACCAGGCCTGCAAGGGAGGGCAGTTGTAGGTGATCAAGCCTGTATGGGAGGGCAGTTAGGGGTGACCAGGCCAGCAGAAGACAGAAGTTGCAGACAACTGGGCCTGTAGGAGAGGGAAGATGGGGGGGGGGTGGTGCGGGAAGGGGATCCAGGCCTGCAGGAGAGGGTAGTTAGGGGTGACCAGGACTGCAGGGAAGAGTAGTTACAGGAAATTAGGCTGGCAGGGGAGCAGTAAGGCATCAATCAGGTGGGCATGGGAGTGGTTAGGAGGTGATCAGGCTGGCAGGCAGAAGCAGTTAGGGGCAATCAGGAAGGCAGTTGGGAGCAGTTGGGAGCCAGCAGTCCTGGATTGTGAGAGGGATGTTGGACTGCCTGTTTAGGCCTGATCCCTGTCGGACATCCCTGGAGGGGTCTCAGATTGGAGAAGGTATAAGCTGGGCTAAGGGACAACCCCCCCCTTCCTGTGGATGAATTTTGTGCACTGAGCCTCTAATCTTACCTAATAATAGACAGACATGTAAATTGACCATACGTCTGCTATGCCATCAGCCAATCAGGAGTGATATGGAAATTAACCCAACAAAGACAGCAGTTAATTCACATACATGGGGGCAGGACGTTTGCATTGTCACCATGGTGATGATGCAGGCATTCTGCCCCACCCCTGGTCTTTCAGGGCCTCTGGGCAGTGTGGGAAGGCTGGGTCAGTGCAGAAAGCAGCTGCTCCAGGGCCGGAGCATAAAGGGATTGGGCCGGAGTGGAAAGGTGGTGTGGCAGCCAGGGAAAGGAAAGTTCATTCTAGCACGAATCTTCATGTATCAGGCTTCTAATATATATATATATATATATATATATATATATATATATATATATATGCCCAATATGCAAATTGTCCCTGTGAGAGTTTGACCAGGAGACTCATTGCTTGCTGTGACATGTGCTGACCACAGTGGGCAACATGGAACTAAGGCAGGCACTGGCTGGCACAGCCAGAAGTCCCCAATTGGCTCTGATTGCCTGCAAGGCCTAGGGCCCCTACCTGTGCACAAATTTTGTGCACTGAGGCTTTAGTAGTTAGTAATCCTATTATAATAATATAATCCTATATAATATGCTAAGTATCTGGTTCTCCGGTTAGCCATTCAACCAATCAAAGTGTAATATGCTACTGATATGATAAGTCTGCTTAGCTGCTCGCTATGACATGCACTGACTACAAGGGGGCAACCCGTTGACTGGTTGACCAGTCATTATGGCATCCACTGACTACCAGGAATTCTCCAACTGGAAGGTTAGTTTGCTGGGATTTGGCCACTCGGGACTGAGCAAGACATGCTGGGCACGCCCTTAAGCCTTCCTGCTGTCCTTCCCCAGCTGGCCAATCTCCTGCGACCCTCCACAGCACTGATCATGCACTGGTGGGGTCCCTCAGCCTGGTCTGCACCTTCTCACAGTCTGGGACCCCTCAGGGGATGTCAGAGAGCCAGTTTCAGCTGGATCTCGCAGGCCCAGCTGAAGGACTCTACTGGTGCATGAATTTATGCACTGGGCATTCAGTATACACTAATAAAAGAGAAAGATGTAAATTTACCGTACATTTGTGATGCTCACAAGCCAATCAGGAGTGAGTATGCAAATTAACCCAACAAAGATGGTGGGTTAATTTGTATACATAGACGCTGAGTGGCAGAGGTTGGGGTGGGATGTTTGTGTTGTTGCCACGGCAATGACACAGGCATTTCACACCGCCCCAGCACCTCTGGGCCCCTGGTCAGCATGGGAAGGCAGAAAGGCGGCTCCAGGTTGGAGCAAAGGCAGAAAGGTGGCTCCGGACTGGAGTAAAGGTGGTGCTGGCAGCCAGGGGAAGGAAGGCCCATTCTTGCACCGATCTTCACGCACTAGGTCTCTAATATTGTAATAACTATGTATGGGGCCAGGTGGGTACTGGAAATATCAGAGGTAACACTTTGTAAAGTATATAACTGTCTAAGCACTATGCTATATACCTGAAACTAATAATAATAATGATAAAAAATAACCCATATCTATTTTTAAAAAAGCAAAAAAAAAAATCATGTCATCTACACTAATAAAAGAGAAAGGCGCAAATTGACTGTACCTCCGTGACACCCACCAGCCAGTCAGGAGTGACTATACAAATTAACCAATAAAATGGGTCCTGGTGCTGCAGAAAAACCCGTGCTAGCAGCCAGGGGAAGGAAGGCCTATTGCATGAATGAATCTTCGTGCAACGGGCATCTAGTGGAATCATAAAGTATTTAACTTCTGAGTCCGCATAACACCTTGTTCCAGTTATCACTCATTTATTCCTTTTTGTTACTGAGTGGTAGTCCATTGTATGGATGAACTGCAATTTACTTGCCCATTTATCTGTTGACGGGCACTGGGTTATTTCTAGTTTTTGACAATTACCAATAGAGCTATTTTTATATGAGTGTCCCCATTTTGTGAAAACGTAAGTTTCACTTTTTTATGGCAGATACCTAGAGGATTGCTTTGTCATATGGTAAGTGTGTGTGCAACTTTGTAAGAAACTGCCAAGCTGTGTACCTGCCGGCTTTCTGACCTGGATTCGGGGGCTGCTGGCAGCTGGTGCTGCCCTTTCCCTTCCTTTGATCAGGATGCTTTTGCTAGCGCATGAACTTCTGAGTGGATACTTTGTTTCTTCGAGTGCTTTCATGTTCTGTTCCTTACCCTCTGACTCCCCTGTTTTTTTCTGAGAAATCTGTAGCCATCACAGTAGTTTTCCTCTGTATATAGTTTGTTTTTCTGGGATTGCTGTTGAGATTTTTCCTTTTTGTCGTTGTCTTTAGTTTGTTAGTAATTGGATTGTTATATGTTTGGGTGTAGATTTCTTTGGGTTTATCTTCTTAAGGGTTTCCTGGAGTTTTTTTTGTGAGTTGATATTTCTTGCTGCATTTAGGAAGTTCATTTCTTCACTTCTTCCCCCCTCTCATTCTGGGACTGGTGATGTAAATATAACTTAATTTTGTCCCACAGGTCTGTAAGCATCCATTTTTTTTCAATCTTTGTGCAGAGTCTATAATTTCTATTGACATCTCTGTCATTTCTATACTATTCTCCTATCCCATTCTCTGAAGTTTTCCTTCCGTTTGTTTTTTTCATTCTATAGTTGTTGTGTGTTTTTTTTTTAACTGCCAATTCTTTGGTATAAAATTGCATCTTTCTGTTGGTTTCCAACGTGCTTATCCTTACTGGTTGGAGCCTTTCTGTCAGATAATTTCAGCATTTATACCATCTTGTGTACAAAGTCTGCTGATTGAGATTTTCCTGGCTCTCTCTGTGTTGAGTAGTTTGGTATCGTGCCATGGAGATTTAAAGTATTCTATGCGGCCTGATGCTCTGCGTGCAGGGCAGCCTCTGTGGGGAATGTATATATTGCACTAGCAGCTGGTTGATCCACTGGGGTTCGGGCTGCAAGGTTTGTGGTTCCAGCGTGCTCTTTAGGTCTGTCCTGCGTGGACCTACGTGGTGCTGTTTTCAGTTCTATTCTCAACATCTGTTTAGGGTCAGATCCACACATGCATAACTCATGGGTGGTCTCAGGAATTTATAAACAACTTTAAGGGATCACTTTTCCGCATTTCTCTTTCCTCGTACTTCCCCTGTACTTTTTGGTATCTCGAGGCTCTGTTTTCAATCCTTTGGCACAAATCTTGGCCTCAGTTACCTGTTGTACATCAGCCTGTACTCCCTCCTCTGTGCTGGGTGGGGGCTAAGCAGTTGGAGCACAGAAAGAGAAAACGGCGCCATGTTTCACCGTCTCTTTGGAGCCCAGCCCCTCCGGTTGCAGCAGTAGGTTCTCCTTCAGACCCTGTGCTCCTGCTGCCAGCTCCCGCGCCACATCCAGGGTGATGCATGGGGCTTGGGATGTAAGAGAATGAAGAAAATGGTAAATAAAGGTCTGGCTGCTTCCCAGTCTTCCAGAAGGGGAAGGCATTTATTTTTATCTCTTCACCTGGAGCTGGCAGGCTCCTCCCGTGCCTCTCTCTCCTGTGCTCACGGCCACATGTGAGTTTGTGCTGTGTTAGCTCAGGTCTGGGGTCACAGCCAGGGTCACCCAGTGGGAGAGGTGGGCAGGGCCCCACTCCATCTTCTTGTTCAGAACCACTGTGCTTACGGTGTTCTGATGATGCCAGATAGTTAGCAGTTTGAGTCTGTCCTGCATGTGTTATTTTGTGTTAAAACACAGTAATACCAACCCCGTTTTAGGAAGGATTTGCAGGTTTCAGGGTTCTCTCCATATTTGCAAGCCGAACTTCTGCATGTCGCTTCAGGCGAGCTGCTTCTCTGTTCTCTCCCAAGCGGCTGCTGGGAGTGCTGGGAACGTTCACGTCTGTGCTTGGCACCCAGCAGCGCATGCAGCTCGTCAGCATTGAAATGTGGCTCGTTGGACTAAGTAACCAGACTTTAAATCTTCTTTAACTTTAATTAATTCAAATGTCAGTCCCCTCATGTGTCTAGTCGTTCTCTTACTGCAGTGAAGCTGTAGGAGGCTGCTGGCCGCTGGCCGAGGCCCAGGGAAGGGCTGCTGCTCTGCGCTTCCCTGCGCAGCCCTGAGCGCCGTGCCGGGCTCCGCCCCGCGTGGAACCTGCCTGCGCAGCGCTGATTTAGGTGGCTCAGGAAGCGGCTGTTTTTTCATGTGTTGCTAAATTGGAGAGCGTCCATGTTAGAGACATATTTTCTGGAGCAGTTTAAAGAAAACATCTTCATTCCGTGTTGGGGTTGGGGCCTGACCAGCATCACTGGCAGCTCCGAGGAAACGGTTGCCTTCCTCTGTAAGTCGACAGGCGGGGTGACTCGGGCCCTGAAGCGGTGGCGTTTTTTCACTGAACCCCAGGCATGCTTCCACCGGAAAGCCAAAGTAGAACTTAGTTCACACTCTCATAGCTGCTCGTTTAAATAGGCTCATGTCTTGGGTCCATATTTTGAAATATTACCATGCCCTTGTCTAACGTTTTAGGAAGGACAGGAGCCTAATGTGCAGAAGACTGTTCTGAATGCTTAGGTGAGCTGCTTAGGAAATTGCTTCTGACTGCTTTGTGGTCTTTGAAAAATGAAATGATGCTTTTACCCTTTCTCTTATTCCTGCAGAATCAGCATGTTGATATCCTGATTCTTAAGGAGGAGGAAAGTTAATGTGGTTCAAGTCTCATTTTTTTCTCAGTTAAAGAAGAAGCTTCACCATTGAGCCATTTGTTGCCCCAAGTCTCTAATTGGGACTGTTTTCGTCAGCGGAGGCGTTCCGTGGAGAGAGGTGTCCCTGTCATTGTGGGAGAACCTGCTGGTGGGAAGTGTGCAGCTACCCATTTGCTTGGAGCTGTGGGCTCTGAGCTGGGAGTGCCTTCACGTGGCTCTCCCTTTGTTGTCCTAGAAAGAGCTGGTGGAGAGATCTTAAGCTTTTTGTTGCCAAATAGAATTACTGTATTTGAAAACTCAGAGTGAAAAAACTTCGAGCCTTAGCTCTTTCTTTGGTGATTTTTGTAAATCTCCGAGAACCGAATCAAAGACTTCGCTATTGGGGGAGAGTGTTTTGCACAGGAATTCCAGGAAGGGAAATAATGTGACCACTTAAATTGCCCCTTTGAGAAAGTGTCGCTTAAATCCATGCACAAGAACTGGATCTGCATGAGCCATTGTCCTCTCTCTGAGCAGACAGAAGGCAGAGGCAATGGACTGGGTAACATCTGTAGAAATAAAGTGGTGTATTAGGATTTACCAAGATCAGGCTTGCCTGTTAGCGTTTCGGGCCCAGTCACAGTGAGAATGGCCTGGCCCCTAAGTCAGTTGTCTGCAATGAGCGTGTCGAGAGCAGCGGGCCCGTCCTTCATTGGCAGGCCCTGTGGGGGCATTAGACAGTGGGTGCCCGGCTCCTGCTGAGGGGCACAGCCGTGGGAATACCTGCCCCAGGAGGACACAGGCGGTGGCCTCAGGTGGCTTCCCCAGCCAGGCCGTGTGCCTCCCACACGCTTCCGTTTGTGGCAGCGTTTCCCTGCGAACTTTGGCGCAAGCATCGAGGCATGTCTAAGTTGTAAGTCAAGTTTCTGTGACAAGCCGGGAGCGCCCCTTTGTGGTGTGGGCACTGGCATCGCTCCCATTTCCCTTGCCCTTCTCCTCTACTGTCTGTGGCCCAGGTCTGGGCTGCCCGGAGCAGAGGGCTGGGTAGGGTTCCTGGATCGAGTTCAGTGAATCAGTGGAATATATGTTTTCTCCAATTGCAAGAACCAGGCCTTGTCCTGGCCCAAACACGGACGCGTGTATCAGAAACAGGAGGGCCTGCTCCCAGGCACCGCCCGATACCCTAACACAGGTCCGGGGCCTTTAAGGCTCCGTTGAAATTCCAGGGATGCAGAGAAGGGGATCGGTCGCACACAGGTAAGGATGGCACCTTGCACACAGACTTGGGCCCAGGACTCTCTCCCAACCGAGCCCTCCTCTGCTTTTCCCGAAGCCACCGTATTTTCCACCCAGCCTCAGCTCGCTTGCTTTTGTTCTAGTTTCTGTCCCCTGTCCTTCTCATTTCTAACATCTGGAGGTGAGTCGTTCTTACTGATACACTTTTGTTGAGATATGATTCATAGACAAATGCAAGTCACCAGTTATATAGTGTATAATTCAGCAGTTTTTAATATATGCACAGAGGTGTGCAACCATCTCCACAACGTACTTTAAAACATTTTCATCGCCTCAAAAAGAAGCCCATTTGGGTTTATCTTAACAGGCACTTTAGGTCTGCCAGTTTCTGGAAAAAAACCACTTGGGGTTTTGGTAGGGATTGTGTTGGAGTGGTAGGAAAGCGGGGCGCACGGCCACCTCCCCGCACGCGCCTCCCAGGCAGGAGCCGGAGCCTTTCCGTTAACCAGGCCTGAGGATTCACCTTGCAGTTTGTGCCGTTCTTTGGGTGAAATTTATTCCTAAGTAGTTCATTCTTTTCAATACTAATATAAATATATTCTTTTCTTAATTTTATGTTTAGGGTGCTCATTGCTAGTGTCTAGGAAAATAATGGCTTTTCGTATATTAGTTTTGTGTTTATATTTTACATATTGATCATCACCACACTCATAGGTGGATGAAACAGCTCTCTTCTAAATTGGCTCTTCTTCTTGACTCCTGCCTGCCCTGAGCCCCCATCGGGAGAGAGCCAGAGGCGAACGGCGGGACTCAGTGCCCCCCAGCCTGCCCCTGCCCGCTCGTGGGAGCCACAAGGCCCCCCTCACAGCGGGACGGAGGGCTGGACTCCTTGTTGCAGGTCTTTGTGAGTTCGTCCGGAGCTCACTGTTCAGAAGTCCCTGATGGGAGGGCCCTGACCCAGAGTCCTTCCTGAGTGGTCCCCTGTGCTCTCCTGAAAGCAGGAGCCTCTGCTCGCTCCCGAGACAGGCCTGCTCTGCCGCTGTTAGCTGTGGACAGCGCCAGGGCCTGCCAGGCCACACGCCCGGTGCCCAGCGTGGCGGGGCCGGGCTGCGGGTCTTCCGTAGAGCTTCCTTGGTGATGCCCCTGGAGCTGAGCTGCTCACATCTGTTGTTGCTCAGACACAGCCGTGCCCAGCCAGAGTCTCCGAGGACTTCAGCCAAGTCTTTGTTTGGGGGGGGCGGTATTCTGTGTGGTCACTGAGTCACTCCTGCCTTCGTGGGCCGGGCAGTATCCGCGTCTCCTCCTGAGTCACCAGGTTCTCACTGACTGTCCTGCTGGGGCGCCTGCATGGCCCCCACCCTGGCCCCGCACGCACCCCGACCCTGGCCCAGCAGTCACCTCAACCTGGCCCCGAGGCTCAGATCTCTGCCCCACTGGCCTTTCCAGCACCTCTTCCCACTGGGTCGTGTGCCAAGCGCGGTGCGGTGTGAGGCGGGCCCTGGCTTTCCGCCCGCCCGAGGCCCCTGCCGCCTGGAGGCGTGCTCGGGCCTCACCGGTGCGCTGGAGGGGCTGGCCAAGCACACAGCGTCCTGGTTGGTCAGCTGGTACTGCCAGTCTGGGGACCCAGGGTCCAGGCAGGCACCGACACACGCTGTGAGCCGGGAAGTGACACAGAGCTCAGAGTCACTCTGATTTCAAAAATGTAACAGACTTATTTTTAGGGCAGTGTTAGGTTCACAGATAACCTGGGCGGGAGACACAGACCCCCACGCCCTCTGCCCACACAGCACGGCCTCCCCCAACCACACACCCCCATCTCGGGGCGCGTGGCGCGAGGGCACCGCTGTGGCCACGCCGGCACGCCCTGACCACCGGAGCCCATCGTGTGTAGGAGGGCCACTCCTGGTGTTGGACATGCTGTGGGTCGGACAGCCGTGTCATGACACGCACCCACAGCACAGCATCACACGCAGCCCCGTCCTAACCCCTCGGCGCCATCTGCGCGGCACCAGCCCGGCAGCTGCTCCGCGCGTGGCCCGTGCTTTGTCTTCGTCGGAGTGGCCTTTCCAGAGCCTCTCTCCCCGTCACCCACAGAGAAGGCTCCTCCACGCCTACAGGGCTGGTCACATCCTCTGTTTCATCGCTGAAAACATTCCGTTGTCTGGAGGAGTCCCTTGTTCTTTAAACCAACAATGTGCCTCTGCGTGAACCAGGTCGGCTCCGAGCAGCAGGGCTCCGTGCCTTGAGCAGGGGCCTGCTGCGTAGTGTGCCCCGCCCTTTCCACGAGCGCTGGGTTCCGCAGGTCTGGGCTGGGCGAGATTCTGCCTTTCTGAGGTTTCCTGGGCTCTGTGAGGTGTGTGCACATGTACGAGTGTGTATGTGTGCATGCATGTGTGCACACTGCTGTGTGCGCATGTGTGCATCTTTCCATTGCCTGGGTGACTGCTGAGGGTCACCACCCTGCCAGGCAGCCCTGGGGGGACTGGAGCCCAGGTGGGAGCTGAGCAGCCTGGCGGGACACCGCTCTGTTCCCCAGGCACCTGCGTTCCTCTTCCTAAATCTGGGGACCTGTGGGCGGAGTGTGCACCCCTTCTTCAAGTCACCCTTTCTTTTCTCATGTTCATTTCAGCAGGATGCATGCTTGAGTTACTCTTTTATCGTAATTAAAGGGAAATGTGGTTGGGGAACACTCCAGACGCCGCACAATGGAAACCAGGTTTTGAGCAGAGGGAGAGCAGGAGGTGCGGCCACCCGCCAGGTGCCCGAGGCAGTGTGTGCCGTAGGCCGCCCCAAGGCCCGCGGGCACAGTGGACACCGCTTCCTGTGGCGGTGGCACTGTGTGAGTGTCCCCAGGCCACCCTGTGTCACCAGCCCTCGCTCCTCCCTCAGCCTCCCTGGCAACTCCGTGGCGACTCTCTGAGGTCAAAGCCAGTGGGATGGTCCGGGTGCGAAAGGCAGAGGAAGGACCCGCCTGCGCATGGGGGTCTGAGTATCAGTGAGAAGCTGATGTCCTGGCCTGCTGCGTCTGCGGGGACAGGGCAAGGCGGTGACTGAGGAGGGTGCCCACATGAGGGACAGTGTGGTCCAGGCCCCTCTGACTCCCGGGTGGTGGGGGACAGTCTGGAGGCTTCGGCTGGGCGTGGTGAGCCGGGCGAGCGACTTGGGTAGACGGCTGCATTCATTGCTCTGTGCACTGCGGGTGACCAAGTGGCGGGGTTTTGTGTGGCGACCGAGCGGGCCCCAAGGGGGAGCAGCAAGCCCCGTGGCAGGGCCGTGGGAACTGTCACTGCCGCTGGGACTATCTGTGTGGGGCGAGGAGCCTCCAGCCCGGGCACTGCCTCTTCCAGCTCGGCTGCCCCCAGAGGGGCCAGGACCTCTCCTTGGAGTGGACGGCTGTCTTCTCACCGTGTCCTGACAGGTCGTCCCTGTGTGCCCCCTGCACTCAAAGACCTGTGTCAGTGGCCAGGGTGGGGACAGGGAGAGGGAAGGTGCCAAGCTTGTCTCCTGGGTCAGCAGATGCTTACTGAGCCCCGTGAGTGCTAGCACAGCGCATGCAGGCCTGGCACCGCTCACAGATTTGGGGTTTGTCCTGAGTCCCTTCTAGCTGTTAGGTGCTCACCTGCCACCCGATGCAGGAGGCCCGTGGGGGTGCAGCCACTGCTCCTGTGGGAAAAGCCCACTCAGCACTGTGGGCATCGACACCCTGCCCCGTGGGGCAGTGACGGCTGATGCCGTCTCGCGGAGGCGTGCCGTCCATCGGGACGGACGGGGATGCGCAGGGCCTGGCCCAGAGCGCTCTTTGGAGTCTGTTGCTCTCTTGTAAGAGGTAAGAAGGGGTTGACTCTAAGGTAACTCTTTAGCCATCTAGTCTGAGCTTCCTGGACCCCCAGAAACCTGTCAGCACTCGAGGATGAGGGCCCTGTGAGAGAGGCACATTGATTGGTTGCCTCCCGCACAAGCCCTGACGGGGGCCACGGATGGAGCCTGCAACCGAGGTTGTGCCCTTGACCGGAATCGAACCCGGGACCCTTCATTTCCTGGGCTGACACTCTATCCACTTAGTCAAACAGCTAGAGCCATTTGCCTCTTCTAAATGAGGCATCTCCACTAATTAACATTTAAAAAATAAAAATAGTTCCCCGTTGGCTTATCCATGCCAACTGGTTGGTGGTAAGGCTGCATCAGGATGATCAGACTTCACTTCTGAAGGTGTTTCTCATGAAAACATCTTGGTTTGAGACGCTTGGCTCCCAATTGTCTGCCACTGGGCGAGGTCTCGGAGGCCCCGCGGGACCCCGTGCTCCGAGACGGAAGCTCTCACTCCTGTCACAGGACTGTGCTCTTCAGAAGAGAACATCTGATCTTGATGTCTTAATTTAAAATATCGGGACGTGCTGTGGAGCCAAATCACCTTCACCAGCAGATTGGGGGAAATAAATCCGTGCGTGTTCCCCTCCAGTGAAGACTGCGGAGTGGGCAGCTGCAGCGCACATGTCAAGGAAGTGCCAGGCAGTCGCTGTGCAGTGGGCAGCGTCGCTGTCGGCACTCACACAACCCCTGCCACGTCCCACGGGCTGCTGACTCAGGCCCTTGAGACCCTGCCCCAGGCCTTTTCAGGTCATTCTCAGCCACACACAAGGTAGACGTTGGGTGCAGGGACCTCAGGTGCATTCCCCTGCCTCCAGCGACCCTCCCCAGTGATGCCCGGGCGGGTAGACACGCCAGCTGCCTGGCCCACGGTGTGAGGCTGCCCAGTGAGACAGGACTAGGACCTGCACATCCCCTCACTCGGGCCCAGCCGCTGGCGCCATCGCTGGGGGGCCATCTGGTAAGGCCCAGCCCTGCAGGAGCCCAGCTGGTGGTGGTCTCCGAGCCCCAGTCTGCGCAGCTGTGCACAGCTGACGGGCATCCTGCAGGGTAGAGTGGTCACGCTCCATTCAGATGTGATCAGTGACTAGTAGCCACAGCGGAGTCTCTCACTGCTTGTCCGACTCACTCCCTTGCTCATCCGTCCAAACTCAATGTTTGTTCTTACCCGCGCACTCAGCCGGCACTGCCTCATGAAGCTCACACTCAGCGAGGGCAGGTGCTGGCGAGTGTGAGCTGTGTGCAGGGAAGATGGTAAGTGAAGGCGGTGCTGACACTGCTGCACAGCGGGGTGGGGCTCCCCTTCCTTCACCTCCTCAGACCGCGCCTCCCAGTCAGGGAAGACAGACTTCAGAAGGAAGCCCCTGCCCGCTCCCTTCCTGCCAGGAGGAGAAACAGAACAATTATTTGACTATTTATTTGACAGCCCCTTGATGACTTTGTGGACCCCATTCCTTTCCACCTTCTTACCCGACATCTCACGTTGACTTCACTTATTTGTAACCCTGCTCTTGAGTGAAGTCGCCTGCGCCCCTCCACTGCCTGGCGGCGGGATATTCGGCTTTCCTTCCTGTCCCTCATGGGAATCCTGGGATAGTTATATCCACTAGCTTGTTTTAATCTTTAATTTTTTTTTAATCTTTCAATTACGTTTCCACTCAATATTATTTCATGTTAGCTTCAGATGTACAGCATACTGGTTAGACATTTCTCTAATCGCTGGGAGATCTAAGTCTAGTACTCGGCTAGCGTCACTGCAGAGTGATTAGTGGTCGCTGTGCCGCCCTCCATATCCTCATGACCCTTTTGTAATCACCGATCTGATGTGTCATTGGCAAATATGTTCTCCATACGATGGGTTTCCTTTTCATTTTGATGGCAGCTTCTTTTGCTGTGCAGAAGCTTTTTTATTTTGATGTAGTCCCATTTGTTTATTTTCTCCTTAGTGCCCTAGGACCGTGCTTGGCAAACTGCGGCTTGCGAGCCACATGTGGCTCTTTGGCCCTTGAGTGTGGCTCTTCCACAAAATACCATGGCCTGGGCGAGTCTATTTTGAAGAAGTGGCGTTAGAAGAAGTTTAAGTTTAAAAAATTTGGCTCCCAAAAGAAATTTCAATTGTTGTACTGTTGATATTTGGCTCTGTTGACTAATGAGTTTGCCGACCACTGCCCTAGGAGGTGTATGTCTGAGATTTTACTGCCTATGTTGTCCTCTAAGATTTTTATGGTTTCATGCCTTACATTTAAGTCTTTTATCCACCTGGAGTTTATTCTTGTGTATGGTCTAAATTGATGATCTAGTTTCATGTTTTTGCATGTGTCTGTCCAGTTTTCCAAACACCATTTATTGAAGAGACTGTCTTTACTTCGTTGTGTACTATTGCATTCTTTGTCAAATATTAATTGACTGTAATGATGTGTGTAGGTCAATTTCTGGGGTCTCTGGTCTGACCCATTAGTCTATATGCCTGTTCTTGTGCCAGTACCATGCTGTTTTGGTTACTATGGCTTTGTAGTATAGTTTGATATCTGGTATTGTGATCTCTCCTACTTCATTCTTCTTTCTCAAGATTGCTGCAGCTATTTGGGATCTTTTATAGTTCCTTATAAATTTTTGGAGTGTTTGTTTTAGCTTTGTGAAGTATGCTTTTGGTATTTTAATAAAGATTGCGTTGAACCTATAGATTGCATTGGGTAGTCTAGACATTTTAATGATGTTCATGTTCCACCCATGAACATGGTATATGTTTCCATTTATTTGTATCTTCCTCTATTACTTTTTTCAATGTCCTATAGTTTTCCAAGTAGAGGTCTCTTACCTCCTTGGTTAAGTTTATTCCTTGGTATCTTATTTTTGTGGTTGTTGCAATGGTTAAAGGGAGTTTTTTTTTTTTGTTTTTTTTTTAGTTTCTCTTTCTAAGAGTTCATTATTGGTGCATAAAAATGCCATTGATTTCTGGATATTGATTTTGTATTCTGCCACTTGCCGAATTCATTTATTAAATCTAGTAGTTTCTTAGTGGAGTCTTAGGGTTTTCTATGTACAATATCATGTCATCTGCAAATAGTGACAGTTTTACTTCTTCCTTTCCAATCTGGATGCCTTTTATTTCTTCTTTTCTGACTAGAGGTCTGATGTATGAAATTTGTGCAAGGGGCTCGACCCTCACAGCCATGGCTGCCTCGACTCCTTGCAGCCTCAGCTGCCTCAAGCTCTCACAGTCCCAGCTTCATCTGGATGGTCATTCTGCTGTCCGGCCTAATTAGTATATTAGCTCTTTATTATATAGGATTATATAGGACTAGGGCTTAGTGCACGAATTCATACACCTTGAGGGGAACTGTGGGCCAAGAGTCTGTGGTGGGCACGAGGGCGAGTCTTGGCCCTCCTTTCTGTCCCCCCCAGCACCTCCTGCTGCTGCCCCAGATGCCCTGTCTGCTGACTGTGCTGCTCCTCCTGCCACCGCTCCCACAGGCCAATGGCGCCAGCCTTTCTTTCACCTGCTGATGGCATGAAATGACTGGGGATGATGCCAACAGTAGGTGCAAGTGGCAGCTGCTGCCCCAATTGACCCTCAGGAGCAGGGGGAGGTGGAGAAGCCCTCAGAGGCGATCAGGGCTGGCAGCTGCGACTCACATCTGCTGACGGCATGGAGCGATTGGCACTGGCACTGGGTGCCAGCAGCAGGTGGGAGCAGGCTGGCGCTAGCAGTGGGTGCAAGCGGTGGCTCTGGCGCTGGCTGTTTGTGTGAGAAGTGGCTACTGGCCCTGATCGAGCAGGGGGAGGTGGAGAAGCCCTGAGGGGCGATTGGGGTCGGCAGATGCTGCTTGGACCCACTGATCGAGGTGGGTGCCAGGCGCTGGCAGCAGTTGCAAGTGGCAGCTCCAGCATCAGCAGCATGTGTGAGCAGGGCCGGCGCTGGCAGCAGGAACAAAGAATTTTCAGTTACCATCATAGGCTCGCCCCAATGACAGCGACCCATACCCCGCCTTGGTCTGGCGCTCTCACTCATCTGCTCCACCATCCTGCCGTGACCGACACCCGCCATGTTCTGCACTCTGCTGCCTGCTGCCGATATTTGCCATGTTCTGTGCGCATCCCCTGGTGGTCAGCACATGTCATAGCGACTGTTCGGTTGTTTTGCCATTCGGTCTACTTGCATATTAGGGTTTTATATATATAGATTGCTGTGGCTAGCACTTCCAGTATTATTCTTGTCTTGTTCCTGTTCTTAGGGAAAACACTTTTAGTTTTTGCCCAGTGAGTATTATTTTGGCTGTAGGTTTGTCATGTATGGCTTTTATTATGCTAAGGTATGATCACTCCTTTCCCACTTTACTGAGAGTTTTTAATCAAAAAAGGGTGCTGGATATTGCTGAATGCTTTTTCTGCCTCTGTTGGTATGCTCATGTCATCTTTCAATTTGTTTATGTGATGTTATCACATTTATTGATTTGCGAATGTTGTACCAGCCTTGCATCTCTGTAATAAATACCACTTGGTCATGGTGTATAACCTTTTTAGTATATTGCTGGATATGATTTGCTAATATTTTGTTGAGGATTTTAGCATCTATGTTTATCAGGGATATTAGCCTGTAATTTTCTTTCTTTGTAGTAACTTTATCTGGTTTTGGAATTAGAAAGAGCTTGGAAGTGTACTTTCCTTTTCAACTTTTTGTAATACTTTGAGGAAGATAGGTGTTAGTTCTCCTTTGAATGTTTGGTAAAATTCTCCTGCAGATCCATCCAATCCAGGAATTTTGTTTGCTGGAAGTTTCTAAATTACTGCTTTAATTTCATCAGCTGTCATTGGCCTACTCAACTTTTCTGATTCTTCTGATTGAGTTTTGAAAGATGGTATGTTTCTAGGAATTTGGCCATTTCACCCACGTTGTCCAGTTTTTGGGCATATAATTGTTCTTAGTATTTTCTTACAATCCTTTGTATTTCTGTGGGGTCATTGGTTACTTCATCTTTTTCATCTCTGACTTTATTTGGTTTCTTTCTCTTTGTTTCTTGATGAGTCTGGCTAGGATTTCATCAATGGTGTTTATATTTTCAAAGAACCAGCTCTTGGATTCTTGATCTTTTGTACTTTTTAAAAAAATCTCTATGTAATTTATTTCCATTCTGATCTTTATTATTTCCTTCCTTCTATTTCCCCCAGGCTTTTCTTGCTGTTCTCTTTCTACTTCATTTAGTTGTCGGGCTAGATAATTTATTAGTCCTTCCTTTTTTTTGTTTCTTGAGGAAGGCCTGTAGGGCTATGAACTTCCATTTCAGCACAGCTTTCGCTGTGTCCCATAGGTTTTGAGTTCTCATTTGTTTCCAGGAAGTTTTTAATTTCTTGCTTGATTTAGCTTCCTTGTGTTAGAGTGTTTTTGAGTTTTGTTATTGTAGTTGACTTCTAACTTCATGCCACTGTGATCTGAGAAGACCCTTGGTATTATATCAATCTTCTTGACTTTGTATAAACTTATTTTGTGCCCTAACATGTGGTCTGTCTTTGAGAATGTTCCATGTGAGCTTGAAGAATGTATAATCTTCTTGCTTTGGGGTTAAATGTTCTGTAAATATTAATTAGATCTATCTGATCTAGTGTGTCATTTAAGGCCTCTTTTTCCTTGTTCTTGTTTTGTCTGGAAGATCTATCCAGTGATGTCAGTGGGGTGTTAAAGTCCCCCACTGTGACTGTATTGTTGTCAATATATCCCTTAAAGTCCATCAAGAGTTTTTTTTATATACTTAGTGCTCCTATATTGGGTGTTCATATATGTTTACAAGGGTTATATGTTCTTACTGAATCATTCCCTTTAGTATTACGAAATGACCTTCTTTTTCTCTTGTTATGGCCTTTATTTTGAAGTCTCTTTCGTATGATATGAATATTGCTACCCTAGCTTTTTTCCCCTTTTAATTTGTATGGAATACATTTTTTCATGTCTTCACTCTCTCAGTCTGTGTATATCTTTTGTTCTGAGACAGCATATATATGAGTCATGTTTTCTTATCCATTCAGTCACCCTGAGTCTTTTGAATTGAGCATTTAATCCATTTACATTTAAGATTATTATTGACTAGAGGCCCGGTGCATGAAATTTGTGCATCGGGGCAGGAGGGTGTCCCTCAGCCCAGCTTGCACCCTCTCCAATCTGGGACCCCTTGAGGGAGTTCTGACTGCCCATTTAGGCCCAATTGGACATCCTTCTCACAATGCGGGACTGCTGGCTCCAAACTGCTCGCCTGCCTGCCTCCCTGATCGCTCCTAACTGCTTCTGCCTGCCAGTCTGATCACCCCCTAACCACTACCCTGCCAGCCTGACTGATGTTTAACTGCTCCCCTGCCAGCCTGTTTTTTCCCAACTTCCCTCCTCTGCCAGCCTAGTCACCCTTAACTGCCCTCCCCTGCAGGCTTGATTGCCCCCCAACTGCTCTCCCTTGCAGACCTGGTCCCTCCCAACTGCCCTCCCCTGCTGGCCTGATCACCCACAACTGCCTTCCCTTGCAGGCCTGGAACCTCCCACTGTCCTCCCCTGCTGGCCATCTTGTGGTGGCCATCTTGTGTCCACATGGGGGCAGGATCTTTGACCACATGGGGGTAACCCTCTTGTGTGTTGGAGTGATGGTCAATCTGCAAATTACTCTTTTTATTAGATAGGATAGGGGCCTGGTGGATGGGTGGGGGCCGGCTGGTTTGCCCTGAAGAGTGTCCCAGATCAGGGTGGAGCTTCCCTTAGGCATGGGGTGGCCTGGGTGAGGGCCTTATGGTGGTTTGCAGGCCATACACGCCCCCAGGGATCCAAACGGAGGTCTTGGGATCTGAAATTAATGTATGTTCTACAATTGAAACTTTGTAGCCTAGAGTGCAGCCAAGCCTTCTGCTCACTCCATGGTGACAGCCATTACTGTTTGAAACTTTGTAGCCTAGAGTGGAGGGCTAGGCACTAGGGCTGCAGAAGTTTAGCTTCTTCCATCACCCCAGCAACCCTAGCCTCTTCTCTCTCCATCTCCTTGGCTGCTTTCAGATTATGTTTCTTTTATAATTGAAACTTTGTACCATTGAGGCCTTTGCCAGCAAAGGCCAGGGAAACACAAGCCTCCCTCCTGCTCTCAGTGGTGGCAGCCATCTTGTTTGGGGTTTATTTGCATAATCGGCTCCTGATTGGCTGGTGGGCGTGACTGGTGGGTGTGGCAAAGGTATGGTCAAATTTGCATATTACTCTTTTATTAGATAGGATAGGTATTTATTTATTGCCATTTTTCTTTTTTTTCCCTTTTTAAAAAAAATATTTCATTGATTTTTCACAGAGAGGAAGGGAGAGGGATAGAAAGTCAGAAATATCGATGGGAGAGAAACATCGATCAGCTGCCTCTTGCACACCTCCAACTGGGGATGTGCCCACAGCCAAGGTACATGCCCTTGACCGGAATCGAACCTGGGACCTTTCAGTCCACAGGCCAACGCTCCATCCACTGAGCCAAACCGGTTCGGCCATTTTTATTTTCTTTATGTCTGTGACCCCCTCTTCCTCCTTTTCTTCTTAAAACAGTCCCTTTAACATTTCTTGCATTGATTTGGTGGTAATGTACTTCTTTAACCCTTTGGGGTCTGGAAAGCTTTTATTTCTCCCTTGATTTAAATGATAGCCTTGGATCTAAGTGTTCTGGATTTAGGCCCTTGCTTTACCTTGAGTATTTCATGCCACTTCTGGCCTGAAGGGCTTCTATTGAGAAGTCAGCTGGCATTCTAATGGGAACTCCTTTGTAGATAATTTTCTGTCTTTCTCTTGCTGCCTTTAAGATTCTTTCTTTGTCTCTAACACTTGCCATTTTAATTATGATGTGTCTAGGTGTGGGTCTCTTTGGGTTCATTTTGATGGGGACTCCCTGTGCCTCCAGAACCTGTGTGACATTTTCCTTCATCAGTTTGGGGAAGTTTTCTGTCATTATTTCTTTAATCAGGTTCTCTGTCCTTGCTCACATTCTTGCCCTTCTAGCATTCCTTTACTGTGGATGCTTTTATACTTCATGGTGTCCCATAACTTCCTTAAGCTATCTTCCTGCTTTTTAATTCTTTTTTTTCTATGTTCTCTAATGGTTACTTATTTCTACCTTGTCTCCCAAATCGCTCATTTGATCCCCTGCTGTATCCAGTCTGCTTTTAATCCCTTCCAGTGTGTTCTCCATGTCAGATATGTCATTCCCCCTTTCTGTCTGGTTCTTGTTCATGGCCTCTATTTCCCTTTTCATGCTGTTTTAATTTCCGCAAAGTTCCTTAATATCTTAACCATTGCTTTGAACTCTATGTCTGATAGGTCTCTTGCCTCCATCTCATTTTGTTCTTTTTATAGAGATTCCTTCTTTTCTCCCATTTGGAGGTTGCTCCTTTGTCTCCCCATGTTAGCTGTCTCTTTGTATTTGCTCCTATGTATTAGAACTGCTGGGCCTCCCACCCTTTGGGGGATGGCCTTATGTAGAAAGTGTCTTGAGGGGTTTTCTGTTTACTTGAGCTGGATGTTCTAGGAATGCCTCTTGTGTGTGTTATTTGGGCTCTCCCGTTATAATTGGGACTTCATTGTTGATGTCACATTTGTGGGAGGATTTATCCTCCTACTTGCTGTCAGTGAAATTCAACCCCTACATCTTCAAGCCAGGAATTATGTAGGTGCTGACAGAAAGGAATAATATACAACAGGACCAAACCAAAAAGAAACATGAAAATCAAGCCACTTAATGCAATAACAACAGAAAAGACTAAGAAGGAAAAAGGAGAGAAAGCAAAACAAAGGTAAAATAAAGAGAATACTGAAAGACACATGACCAAATGTTAGAGGGGATATAATGAAAAAGAGGAAGAAGAAAATGAAAAGATGGCTATATGGAAGCAAGGATACGATAAAAGAATTAGTATAGTAAGAAAGAGAAAAGGAATGAGAAAATAAATGAAATAATATTTATGAATTTAAAATATAGTAAAATATATTGATATAGATAGGAAAAGTAAAACAAAAAATTGAGGAAAACAAAATAAAATAAGAATAATAACAGTAAAAACAGACAAGAGAACAGAATTGAAGGAAAGAGAGAAATTAGAGATATGAAAAAAAGAGGAAGAAAGAAAATAAGGGGATAAAAAACAAGCAACAAAAAACAAAATACACACACACACACACACACACACACACACACTCACTCACTCACCAGGAAACAAAACCACACACACTGAAAGACCTTTGTGCCTGCTGTTTGTGGAACTCGCTGGATTTTGCTCTGATGATGCTGAAGCTGGTCCTTGGTGTGTCCATCCTGGGCCTCCTGGAGCTTCTCTGGTGCAGGCCAGTGTGAGTCACTGTCCCTTTCCGGCCCTGGGCAACCTGATTGAGGTCCTTGAGGTTGAAGCCGTAGTAGACCGGTGAGTGGGGCCTCCTTAGCCCAGAGATGGGGTCTGCTTTGAGTTTCATGCCTTGATTGTCCCTGTTCTGAGCTGTTTCTTTCCATATGGAGCTGGTGGTCCCCAGGTGTCAACTTGAGGTGTTTGGGGTTGGCGTGGCTGTTCAAGGTCCCATTGCTGTGCAGCTCACTGCCCGGCTCTGGATGTGGCGAGGCTGTGTTCACAGCTGCTGCTGCTCCCCCTGCACGATGGCGTGGTTTCTGAGCCAGAGCCGCACCCTCCCTGGGAGTGCCTGTGGCAGTAGCAGGGGCTCTTTGTCCAGGAGAGCCGGAACTGTCTGCAGCTGAGGCATCTATGAGATCTGACTGTCCCTTATACATGCACACACGCACACACACCACCCTCTCACTCTCTCACTCTCACACGGTCTCCCTCGCTCCCGTCCTGCCCACTGCCATGTGGATTCCTGTCTGACTTATTTCACTCAACATACCCTCTATGTCCATCCATGTTGTCACAGATGGTAAGATTTCACTATTTTTTATGGCTAAATAATATTCCATTGATGTATGTATCACATGCACACAGACACACATAGGTAAACAGACACACATAGCCACACAGACACAGAGATGCACAGACACACATAGGCACACAGACACACACAGACACAGACACACATAGGCACACAGACACAGGCGCACAGACACACATAGGCACACAGACACACACAGACACACAGACACACATAGGCACACAGACACAGGCACACAGACACACATAGGCCCACAGACACAGGCACACAGACACACATAGGCACACAGACACACACAGACACAGTCACACATAGACACACAGACACACATAGGCACACAGACACAGGCACACAGACACACATAGGCACACAGACACACATAGACACAGACACACATAGGCACACAGACACAGGCACACAGACACACATAGGCACACAGACACAGAGATGCACAGACACACATAGGTACACAGACACAGGCACACAGACACACATAGGCACACAGACACAGAGATGCACAGACACAGAGACACAGAGACACACATAGGCACACAGACACAGGCACACAGACACACATAGGCACACAGACACAGGCACACATAGGCACACAGACACAGACACACAGACACACACAGACACAGACACACATAGACACACAGACACACATAGGCACACAGACACAGAGATGCACAGACACACATAGACACACAGACACACATAGGTACACAGACACAGAGATGCACAGACACAGAGACACAGAGACACACATAGGCACACAGACACAGGCACAGAGACACACATAGGCACACAGACACAGGCACACAGGCACACATAGGCACACAGACACAGGCACACAGACACACATAGGCACACAGACACAGAGATGCACAGACACACATAGGCACACAGACACAGAGATGCACAGACACACATAGGCACACAGACACAGAGATGCACAGACACACATAGGCACACAGACACAGGCACACAGACACACATAGGCACACAGACACAGGCACAGAGACACACATAGGCACACAGACACAGGCACACAGACACACATAGGCACACAGACACAGGCACACAGACACACATAGACACACAGACACAGGCACACAGACACACATAGGCACACAGACACAGGCACACAGACACACATAGGCACACAGACACAGGCACAGAGACACACATAGGCACACAGACACAGGCACACAGACACACATAGGCACACAGACACAGGCACATAGGCACACAGACACACATAGGCACACAGACACAGGCACACAGACACACATAGGCACACAGACACAGGCACAGAGACACACAGACACAGGCACAGAGACACACATAGGCACACAGACACAGGCACACAGACACAGGCACACAGACACAGGCACACAGACACACACAGACATAGGCACACAGACACAGGCACACAGACACAGGCACACAGACACACACAGACACACATAGGCACACAGACACAGACACACAGACACACATAGGCACACAGACACACATAGGCACACAGACACAGGCACACAGACACACACAGACACACATAGGCACACAGACACAGACACACAGACACACATAGGCACACAGACACAGGCACACAGACACACATAGGCACACAGACACAGGCACAGAGACACACATAGGCACACAGACACAGGCACAGAGACACACAGACACAGGCACAGAGACACACATAGGCACACAGACACAGGCACACAGACACAGGCACACAGACACACACAGACATAGGCACACAGACACAGGCACACAGACACAGGCACACAGACACACACAGACACACATAGGCACACAGACACAGACACACAGACACACATAGGCACACAGACACAGGCACAGAGACACACACAGGCACACAGACACAGGCACACAGACACAGGCACACAGACACACACAGACACACATAGGCACACAGACACAGACACACAGACACACATAGGCACACAGACACAGGCACACAGACACACATAGGCACACAGACACAGGCACAGAGACACACACAGGCACACAGACACAGGCACAGAGACACACATAGGCACACAGACACAGGCACACAGACACAGGCACACAGACACACACAGACATAGGCACACAGACACAGGCACACAGACACAGGCACACAGACACACACAGACACACATAGGCACACAGACACAGACACACAGACACACATAGGCACACAGACACAGGCACAGAGACACACACAGGCACACAGACACAGGCACACAGACACACATAGGCACACAGACACAGGCACAGAGACACACATAGGCACACAGACACAGGCACACAGACACACATAGGCACACAGACACAGGCACACAGACACACATAGGCACACAGACATAGGCACACAGACACAGGCACACAGACACAGGCACACAGACACACATAGGCACACAGACACAGGCACACAGACACACATAGGCACACAGACACAGGCACAGAGACACACACAGGCACACAGACACAGGCACACAGACACACATAGGCACACAGACACAGGCACAGAGACACAGGCACACAGACACACATAGGCACACAGACACAGGCACACAGACACACATAGGCACACAGACACACATAGGCACACAGACACAGGCACACAGACACACATAGGCACACAGACACAGGCACAGAGACACACATAGGCACACAGACACAGGCACACAGACACAGGCACACAGACACACACAGACATAGGCACACAGACACAGGCACACAGACACAGGCACACAGACACACACAGACATAGGCACACAGACACAGGCACACAGACACAGGCACACAGACACACACAGACACACATAGGCACACAGACACAGGCACACAGACACACACAGACACACATAGGCACACAGACACAGGCACAGAGACACACACAGGCACACAGACACAGGCACACAGACACACATAGGCACACAGACACAGGCACAGAGACACACATAGGCACACAGACACAGGCACACAGACACACATAGGCACACAGACACAGGCACACAGACACACATAGGCACACAGACACAGGCACACAGACACACATAGGCACACAGACACACATAGGCACACAGACACACATAGGCACACAGACACAGGCACACAGACACAGGCACACAGACACACATAGGCACACAGACACAGGCACAGAGACACACACAGGCACACAGACACAGGCACACAGACACACATAGGCACACAGACACAGGCACAGAGACACACATAGGCACACAGACACAGGCACACAGACACACATAGGCACACAGACACAGGCACACAGACACACATAGGCACACAGACACACATAGGCACACAGACACACATAGGCACACAGACACAGGCACACAGACACACATAGGCACACAGACACAGGCACACAGACACACATAGGCACACAGACACAGGCACAGAGACACACACAGGCACACAGACACAGGCACAGAGACACACATAGGCACACAGACACAGGCACACAGACACAGGCACACAGACACACACAGACATAGGCACACAGACACAGGCACACAGACACAGGCACACAGACACACACAGACACACATAGGCACACAGACACAGACACACAGACACACATAGGCACACAGACACAGGCACAGAGACACACACAGGCACACAGACACAGGCACACAGACACACATAGGCACACAGACACAGGCACAGAGACACACATAGGCACACAGACACAGGCACACAGACACACATAGGCACACAGACACAGGCACACAGACACACATAGGCACACAGACATAGGCACACAGACACAGGCACACAGACACAGGCACACAGACACACATAGGCACACAGACACAGGCACACAGACACACATAGGCACACAGACACAGGCACACAGACACACATAGGCACACAGACACAGGCACAGAGACACACATAGGCACACAGACACAGGCACACAGACACAGGCACACAGACACACACAGACATAGGCACACAGACACAGGCACACAGACACAGGCACACAGACACACACAGACACACATAGGCACACAGACACAGACACACAGACACACATAGGCACACAGACACAGGCACAGAGACACACACAGGCACACAGACACAGGCACACAGACACACATAGGCACACAGACACAGGCACAGAGACACACATAGGCACACAGACACAGGCACACAGACACACATAGGCACACAGACACAGGCACACAGACACACATAGGCACACAGACACACATAGGCACACAGACACACATAGGCACACAGACACAGGCACACAGACACACATAGGCACACAGACACACATAGGCACACAGACACAGGCACACAGACACACACAGACACACATAGGCACACAGACACAGGCACACAGACACACATAGGCACACAGACACACATAGGCACACAGACACAGGCACACAGACACACATAGGCACACAGACACAGGCACACAGACACACATAGGCACACAGACATAGGCACACAGACACAGGCACACAGACACAGGCACACAGACACAGGCACACAGACACACATAGGCACACAGACACAGGCACACAGACACACATAGGCACACAGACACAGGCACACAGACACACATAGGCACACAGACACAGGCACACAGACACACATAGGCACACAGACACAGGCACACAGACACACATAGGCACACAGACACAGGCACACAGACACAGACGCACAGACACACATAGACACACAGACACAGGCACACAGACACAGAGACGCACAGACACACATAGACACACAGACACAGGCACACAGACACAGAGACGCACAGACACACATAGGCACACAGACACAGGCACACAGACACAGACGCACAGACACACATAGACACACAGACACACAGACACACAGGCACAGGCACATGCTCTGCTCTCGCCGCACAGGGCAGGCGGGACTGGGTGAGGTGTCCTGGTGCCCACAGTCAGCCCGGCACCTCTCCACTCCCCATGAGCCGGCTTGTTCCTCACGCAGCCACTCCTCATCTCGTCACCCAGGGTCGCCTGCCTGGCGAGGGCGGGCCTGTGCCGCGTGGAGTGTGAGCTCTCAGAGCCTCTATTTTGCTGCCCTTTGACTCTGCCCAGGATCAGTTACTCGGTTTCCTCGCTACCAGAAGTATCACTCTCCCCTCAGAGTTCACAGAGACCTCTCTCTGCTGAGCAAAGCACCGGCTGTGAGCTGGAGAGGGACTCCTGTTCTGGGTGCTCTCTCATCTGAACTCCAGGAGCATTGGCGTTGAGGAAGGCTGGCCCTGCTCGGCCGTGACCTGCTCAGAAATGGAGAAGCTTTGAATGAAGGTTCTAAGTCAGAGTGGGAGCCCTGGGTTTTGTCTCTGTGTTTTGGGGTCTCACTTTATAAAAAGGTGATTTTTAGTGAAGGAGACAAGGTAGAGGGCTGCCCTGCAGGCAGGATCAAGGCGGAGGTTCTAGAACGTTCGGAGGAGAGGCGTGCAGGTGGGTCCCAGCATGGCCCGGCGGGAGGCATGGCCGAGGTGTCCGTGCAGGCGGGCTCGGAGCAGTGACTCAGTGCTGCCGGGGCCCTGAGCCGTGGAGCGGCTGCAGGCGGGCTCCCAGCGCCGGCGGCTCCCCTGCACCGTCTCTTGGGGCTTGGCTGGCTTCCTCTATCCCAGAATAGCCTCTTATGCCTGGCACTTTGCCTTCACGGCTCTCAGAGCTGTGGTGCACACACCTGTCAGGGTCCACAGGGTACGCCCTCAGGCTTGCCCCGGTTCAGAGACGGCCTGGACCTGCTGCTGCCCGACACTGTAGGTCCAGAGTAACCCAGACAGGGAGGGACGCCAGCCAGCGTGCAGTTGGCAGCGGCCTGTGAGTGCAGCCGGCATGGCGACTCATTTCTCCCTAAAATGTGTATTGAGTGTGGCAGCTTGACAGCAAGAACCATCTCCTGAGGAGTTTTGTTTGTTGAATGTGTTCCCGCTGAATGTCTGAGGAAGGGGCCCGCCCTTCAGTCTACATCTGTGTCCTTCTGCTCTGCAGTTCACACCGAGGTGCGGGGAAAGGAGCTGAGCCTGCCTGGGGCCAGCACAGCACGCTCTGCCTGCCTGCCACGCAAGCGCAGGTTAGCCAGGGAGCCTGGGGCCTGAACACGTTCTCTTGCGCGCACTTGGAATTTTCTCCGCTTAAAGCACTTTGAGTGTCCGGGAAGCGGGCCTCCTGAGAAGCTTTGAGAGCCATGGCCAGGTTTTCTCTTTCACCTGATTGGCCCCTCCAAACCCTCAGGACCCCTGCCCCCAGAGTGTTCACAAACACAGGGTGTGCTTTCCCTGCCCTCCCACACAGTTAAGTCTCGGCTTATAATATCTGGTAATGCTCTAATTGTTACAGTTTTTAGCTTCATTAGATTAGATGTGACCTCGTTACGTGGTTTTCTTGTTTTAGTACTAGAAAACACTGCAGAGTTTTTAAGGGAAGGTTTAAATATATGTGTATATATATATGTCTTAAATCTGAAATGCACTTTTGTTTTCCTTGAATACAGATTTCTTAAAAATTATTTCATTCTTTCTGATGGTTATCATATCTAACGCGTAAATTGTTACAGCTTCTTTCCTCTGGAAGTAAACAGACTTTGTGCCATTGCGGAGTTGCAAACAGAGCCCACGTGTGAAGCAGTGCTTGGTTCCGGAGTTCTTGTCCCAGTGTTAGGAAGGGTTCGGCAATCTGGAGAAAGGAGCTGATGAGTAGACTAAGAAGGAGTCCAAAGTTGAAAGATAATTTTGAAAGGAATTGGGGGCCAGAGGAGTTTCAACTAAAAGAACTGAACACTACCCCTTGTCTAAGGACCCCATGCTATTTATTAACACAATTTGTCCTAAAGCAAGGTGGAGACATACACTTCAAAGGGTAAGGTTTACAGAAGCATTGTCAGTTTGGGGAATAGTAGCAGACAATACTATTCACATTTGGGGGAAGTGCCATTTAGCTGTTCTGTTCCAACAGGTAAACTACATGTGTGACTCCGATCTTGTTAAGCCCCAATCTTTTGATGAAACTCTTGTAGTTATTACATTCTGGAATTGGTTCCCAGCAGCTGGTCTGTGCATCGGAGCACACTGGTGCCGGGTGGGACACAGGCAGCAGCGGGCCCTCACCTGGCGCTGAGGCTGCATGGCTGGCACCCCACTGGAGGCTGATCTCTGCCCAGGCACTCGGACCCTGGGGCAGGTGGCGCCTCCGTGCTGGTTCCGGCTCCTGAGGGCAGTGCTCCAGGGACAGGAGGTGGAGGCTGCCTGATGGGACTGGAGTAGCTCAGTGCCTCTCTGCCTTGAGCTCTCCATCTGTGCAGCCATGGAGTGCCCTGAGTCAGAAGGTGGAGGAGAGGGCCAGGACCGGCCACTGTCCCATCTGTAGTCCCTCCTGCTGCCCCACCCGCACCTCCCGTTTCGGACCATCTCAGCCAGTGCTGACACCCTTGGCTTGGGGTGGCCTTGGAATATGTAGTTTTCAAAGCACAGTTCTCTCAGGTAGTCCTGTGTCATTGCCAAGGTCAAGAGCCACCATCATGATTGGATAGAAGTATGTGTTTGGTATGTAACTTGCACATAGTAGGGCCTCATTAGATACTTAGTGGGTGGGTTTTCCTGGGCAGGGCTCGGATTGCTCGGGAGCTGACTGGCCCTGGATGCCGTCAGGGGCTGCAGAGGGACTTGGCTTCAGGGAGCCTGCTCCAGGCCTCGGCGGAACATCACGGCCCTGCACGCACCCAGCACGTCGTTCCGGGCTCAGTCCTGGTCGAGACCGGACATGCTGGGCAGACGACGGCTCCAGAAGTCCACACCTCATCGTGAGGTCGCCGCCTGTGACCAGCAGCTGGCAGCTCCAGGCCCAGGTGGGTGGTCCTGGCAGGTCCAGAACGTTCTCAGCAGCGCTGCAGGTGAAGGCTGAGAGGATTGCAGAAGCAGGACCTCTTTGTACACGGAAGTTACGCGCGCACACCAGTACGAACGGCCTCGCTGGCCACACGCGTCCTCCCGGGTGACTCCCAGAGAAGTCAGAGGCAGCAGTGGGCACGGGCAGGCTCAGGTGTAGGGCTGGGCTTTTGGGGGCACCGTGCGCGGTGGACGCCGATGGAAGCAGGAAGCTACTGGCCCGGAAGCCTTGCTGTGGAGGACTGGAGGAGAGGAAGGATCGGGAGGTCGTGTTTGTGTTGTGTCTTCCTTCCCAGCTGAGGGCAGCTTGGCCTCCCCAGTCAGCTGCCTCTACAGTGTGCCCGCCTGCTCCAGCTTCCTACCCTGCGCCGGCCTCCCCTCTTGCCCCGGCCTCCCCTCCTGCCCTGGCTCCGAGGACATAGACCCTCATATTCACAGGCCTCCTTTCTCCCACCTGCAGAGACATTCTCATGGCTTATTTCACAGATGCCCAGGCCCCTGGTCCATGGCTTTGTGGAGGGGGTGGAGGGGCGGTCCTGGGAACATCTTCCCTAGAAGATGCTAGGGGGGCCAGGATGGGCACTGGGATACTGAGAGGCCTGAGCATGGAGCATGGGGCAGCTCCTGCAGGGCAAGGACCGCTGTTCTGGCTACAGCTGTTTTGGCCTGTGGTGTGGGCTGGGCACAGTGTGTGCCGAGAGTGCCGGAGCTGTCCTCATGGGGCCAGCACTGGTGTGGAGCCAGGTGCCAGGGAGCTTGGAGGCCAGACTAAGTGGGACACATCTTGGCTTTCATTAGCAGATGGCGCGCTCTGCCCCGGCCTGGCTGGGGAGGGACACTTGGAGGTGAAGAGGGAGAGTGAGCACCCCTGGACGGGCCCCTTACCCTTCTGTTTCTGAGGCTCCCCCAGGAGGGTAGCAGGAAGCTCAGGGGGCGGCGTGGCTGATGGGCCCCGTTTCCAGACCCTTGTGCCTCTGGCCCCGTCCGTGGGATGCCTGTGCTCACAGGCAGAGCGTGCCCTGCCTGGTGGGGATGCGGTCGCTCCTGGCAAGGGCGCGGCCAGGCCGAGGTGGGCCTCGCGGCAGCAGAGCCTGTGCGGCCAGCTCTCGGGGCTGCGCCTCAGCCGCACCGGGGTCAGTGTTGTCCAGCTGGGAACTGCAGGTGGCCGGGCCGGGCTGGTGGGCCTGTGCTCTTCGCTTCGGCACACACTGCCTCACGCGGCAAGGCCTCCAGTGGGACCGGGCCTTCGGGAAGGCATTCAGAACGTGGTTCATTCTGGTTTTCCGTGCCGGGAGAGGCAGTCCACCACCCGGCGGGCGGCGGTGTTCGGGCTGGAACGTGGCTCTTGCTGAGGCTTCCATGGCGCGGCGTTGAGAGAGCCTCTGTGCTGGCCGCGCCTCCCGCGGCTCCCCCCGCGCAGTTGGGAGCCGGGAGAGGACGGTTCCGTGAGCACGTGCTGGGACCAGGGCAGGTTCGCCTTTGCTTTGTGGCTGGGTTGAAAAATAAACTGCCAGAGACAGTTGTCCTTTAGCCCAGCTGAAAATGAACTGTGGACAGGAGGTTTGAATAGTGGGGAGCTGGTTGGGGAGCCCGGGATCTGAGTGCCTGGACGGAGGGCCGCCTGTGCTGGGAGCTGCTGCGACGTGGGCTTGGTACAGGAGCCACCTTCCGTTTCCCTCTGGCTAATGCGGGTTTGGGGAGAGCCACCTGCCCCTGTTCCCCTGCTTGTGTTTTTCAAGTCCAGAGGTGCTCGGGGGCTCCCCCGGGGAGCACTGCGTGTGGTCAGGCCCGAGGCAGGCACTGCAGCCCCTCTGAGACCCTCCTGGCCACACCTGGAGCCCTTTTTCCCAGGCTCAAGGTTGCAGGAGGTTCCCAGGCTCCTCCGAGGTGGGGGCTGCCCTTTAGCCCCCCTGTTGTGGGGGTGACTCGGGGACTGCTGTCAGTCAGGCCTCAACAGGGAAATAGTGCCGGTAGGGGACATGCGTGTGTGAAGGGACTTGTACCTGGTTTGGCTCCTGCTGCCCAGGAGGTGGGGGCCATGGTGTGGGCGTGAGGAGGTGAGCGTGCCGCCCGGGCTCCTTCCTCTGCAGCAGGCTGCCCTGCTCGGCGCCCGCTCACCAGCCAGGCCCGTCGGCGCTTCTGGGCCTGGGCGCTAATCACAGGTGCAACCTTAGGCCTTCGTCTGTGATTGGGTGGCTGGGCTCTAGCCAGCCACATGGACCCGGCCGTCACAGGGGACGCCTGTGTCTTTTCTGCCAGCTCAATGCTTAATCTAGTTTCTAATCGTAGCTAATTACTCTGTTTAGGTCCTAAAGTAAGTAAATGTATCAGTATCAGTCTTAGGAAGGAGGAGGGCTGCCCCTGCCTTCCTGAATGACATGGACTGGCAGCCCGCGTGGCCTGGGCACTCCTAGTGCCACGTGGCTCCTCACCCCGTTCTCCAGCTTAGCCCTACAGTGACTGGTCAGATGGCCAGAGAGTCTGCTGGCACGTTCGGACAGGCTAGGACACCTGTGCGGAGTCTAATATCTGGCGTCTTTGGTCTAGGGGTCTCTGGTTTGGCTTTTTGACTTGGACATTATGGGCTAGCGCTTGCCTCCCACAGAGCGTCGTTTTAGGGGCAGCGGGGGGCCATCTCTCCAGCAGGCGGCGGCTTTGCCTGCTTCCTGTCACCTGCCAGGTGTTGCTGAGGCGCCTCCCGGTTGTGCAGCTAACCTCGGCCCATCTCCCACGCTTGACTTCCTGTTCTCACCCTTTTTCCTGAAGACAACATACTTACATTGCAAAGTAAAAATATGACTTTGTAAAACTCTTAAATCATAAGCAGCGTGTAATGTCAATTCCTACCTTCCCAGATCTCCAAGGCTAGCGCGTGCCGATGGCCTCTGGCCGCCGCCTTCCCAGTGTCTTCTGTACACATATGGACACCCTGCTCTCGAAAGCGTTTGTTTGTATGAGCACTTTTTGAAACTTGTTTTTTTTCTCTTAATATGTCATCATAAACATTGGTCACTTCCAGAACTGGATGTATAGTTTCTTATTCTTTTAATGACGGCAAAATAAATGAGAAGCTTCATTCTCAAGGCTGCCCCACACTCATATCTGTCAGCCGTGGGTCTCCCCAAACCCGTGTGGGGCTGACGCGTGCACACCCCAATCATGCCCGCAGTGCAGTGGGTTCAGTGAGAGAAGGAAGGAAGCTCAGGCCCAATGCCTTGAAAACAGAATGAGGAAAACTCGTGGAAAGCTGCCGTTGAATTCGATCTGTGATGAGGATTGATTCGAGCCCTGTGTTCAGGTTCACAGGTATATGTAAACATGTCACTTCAAGAGACCCAAGCCAGGAAATAGATATGTTACAACATACGTGATTTATGAAGAAATTAACCTAACCAGAAACCAGTGGCCTGATAAACGATGGTTTATTTCTGTTTTAGGTTAAAATAAAATATTTATTGTAGGTGTGCAGCATTTCGTATCATTTCCCTCTTTGTGTGGTGGACTCCGTTAGTCACATTGGTAAGGAGATGTCGGCTGACCTGCATTCCACCTGGCTGTCCTTCCTTCGCTCCGGGGTCTAGTTACTGACATTTCTCTCCCCTCCCGCTCTGTGGGCACGCTCACAGATGACGCTGGAGCTCGCTGCCTGCCGTGAGCGTGCGTGCACACGTGGCCCACACTGATAGAACGGCCTGGCATTACCTCCCTCGTCTCACAGGGACTGCGATTCAGGGAGGTGACTGCAATGCAGTTGATTTACTTAGAGGTGGGCACTAGCTGATGGTGGTTAGTGTGTATGTCAGCTGGGCTAGAGGCCATCGATAGAGTTCTCCTGCACGCCCAGCTGTGTTTACTTTCTAATGTCTGTGATCATTTAGTCAGTATGAATAGCGAGGTTATGAAATGCCCAAAAGATGTTTAAGAAAATTGATTGCATATTTTTTATTTAAAGAAACACAGGAAGCTAGAGATGGAAGGATAACTTTGTATAATGTTAATATCTATGCCAAACTAGAAACGAACCTTAATATTATAACCTAGATATTCCCATTAATGTCAAGGTCAGTTAAAAAAGCCTTGCATGAAGTTGTCTGCAGGACTTGTCAGTGCACTAAGCCATGAAGTTGTCTGCAGGACTTGTCAGTGCACTAAGCCATGAAGTTGTCTGCAGGACTTGTCAGTGCACTGAGCCATGAAGCAGCCCAGCTGGTGTGGCTCAGGCGTTGAGCATCACCTGTGAGCCAGGAGGTCGAAGTTTGAGTCCAGGTCGGGGCGCAGGCCTGGGGTTGCAGGCTTGATCCCTAGTAGGGGGCGTGCAGGAGGCAGCTGATCAATGATTTTCTCTCATCATTGATGTTTCTATCTCCCCCTTTACTTTCCTCTCTGAAATCAATAAAAATATATTTTTAAAAAGGATATTAAGATGCAGTTATTATTTTACGAGACTTTGTAAAATCCCAAGTAAAAAGACTAACCACTTTTAGACTTAGTTTTTAATTCATTATTATATTTGTACGAGAGGCCTGGTGCATGAAATTCATGCATGAATAGGGTCTTTAGGCCCGGCCAGTGATCCGGAGTGATCAGGGCCTTCTGGCTGCTGGCCGGGGTCTTCCTTTGTTTCCGCGCCACCCCCTGTTGGTCAGTGGATGTCATAGTGAGCAATTGAACTCCCGGTCTCCTGATCGAGCTCCCGAGGGGATGCCTGCATATTAGCCTTTTATATCCTATCTAATAAAAGAGTAATATGCAAATTGACCATCACTCCAACACACAAGATGGCTGCCCCCATGTAATCACAAGATGGCCACCACAAGATGGCCAGGAGGGGAGGGCATTTGGGAGGGACCAGGCCTGCAAGGGAAGGCAGTTGGGGGCGATGAAGCCTACAGGGGAAGGCAGTTAAGGGTGTGACCAGGCTGGCAGAGGAGGGAAGTTGGGGGCAACAGGGCCTGCAGGGAAAGGCAGTTGGGGGGAACCCAGGCTTGTAGGAAAGGGCAGGTAGTGGTGACTAGGCCTATAGGGGAGGACAGTTAGAGGCAAACAGGCTGGCAGGGGAGTAGTCAGGCATCAAATCAGGCTGACAGGAGAGTAGTTATGGGGTGATCAGACTGGAAGGCCGAAGCAGTTAGGGGAAATCAGGAAGGCAGGCAGGCGAGCAGTTGGGAGCCAGCAGTCCTGGATTGTGAGAGGGATGTCTGACTGCCTGTTTAGGCCCAATCCCAGCAGGATTGGGGCCAAAACAGGTGGTCAGACATCTCTAGGGGTCCCAGATTGGAGAGGGTGCAGACTGGGCTGCGGGACACACCCTGCCCCCCATGCACGAATTTCGTGCACCAGGTCTCTAGGATATAGATAAATTGTATTTGAAAAGGTTTCTGTTCTATCACTAGTAATCAGAGTTTGTGTGGAGGGAAAATTCCAGATACACTGACTACCATGCCAATATAAATGCTAGGTCCTATTGAAGTGACCTAAAATTACCAAAGGGTGTGAAAGCATGTGAGGATGATGACATTTTAAAGAAGGACAATTTATTCATATTCTGGAAGACTAAGTATTTTAAAGATGTCAGTTCCTCCCAGTGTAGCAAAATTGAATATAATCTGAATGCGCAACCCGAGGGCTTCTGGGCACGGCTGGACACAGCCCCTGACTGGGGAGAGTAAAGGAACGGCCACATGGCTGAGGGATGCTTTAATGTGAAGAGTGGAGGAAGGAGATCTTTACCATGTTTTAAAATACAAAGTTGTAAAGGCTAAAACAATATGGTTCAAACCCAAATGATGACAGATAGAACAGGAAAAGACATGAGTAAATTCCCGGAAGGAGAATGCTAACGGGCAGTACAAACGTTAATCCTTCAAAATCCAGAAATAGAAATTAATTTTTAAGACGGGTAGATCATTTATTGGTTTTCTAATGGCTAAGATTTTTAAAATTATATTCTTATCTACTGCTGGTAGATGTCTGAGTTGGACCAATTTTTTCTTCCACTTTTCACTTCTAGGAATCGTCTGAGAATATGCGGAGAGAACTAAAGATGGACAGGAATGTTGATCATAGCTTTGTTAGGTGCAGTTAACCATAGGAAACAGTCTGAGTGTTCAGTAGTAAGCGTATAGTTAGTAAACTAGGTCAGCTACATAGAGGAGTATTTTATAGACATTTAAAAATCACATTTTCAAAGGATGATACAGAAAAATCTTCATATTACCTGTAATGATATGGGAAAACTTTACAGTGGAATGTTCACCTCTCAGTTCAGTGAGGCACGGTGCCGCCATGCCCACACCAAAGGGGTGTGCCTTCTGCAGACGCTGCTCTCCTGGTAAGGCATGCAGTCCCGGAAGTAACGGGCACTGCAACATTAGTAATGATGCAAGAATAAAGCTCAATTTAAGAAATAACTCTACCCTTATAACAAGAAGTGTTTGTGTCAGCACGTGGAGGAATATAGTTTGGGAAGTCAGAAAGAAATGCATCCAAATTTTAATACTGTATTTTTCTGCGTCAAAGTACAACAGGTGATTTTTTGTTGTTATTGTTCTTACATTATGCTTTTCAAATTTTCTATAAAAGCTGACTTATTTTAGTAATCAGAACAAAGTTGAAAAAGAAACTCCCATAGTCCCCCCCTTCTCAAAACATAATGTAAACACAGTAATTGTTGATTTTTCACATTCACAAAATACAAGAGGCCCGGTGTGCAAAATTTGTTCCCCAGGCCTGGCCGGCGATCAGGGCTGATTGGAGCCTCCTGGCTGCTGGCTGGAGCCTCCCTTCCCTGGCTGCTGGCTCCCAGCCAGGGCCTTTCTTTGTTCTGTGCTGTCCCCTGGTGGTCAGTGCACGTCATAGCGAGTGATAGAACTCTGGTCTCCAGGTCAAACTCCTGTGGGGACACTTTGTATATTAGCTATGTATCTTTATCTATGTATGTATGACTGTCTGTCTGTCTGTCTGTCTATCTATCTATCTATCTATCTACACACACACACACACACACACACACACACACACACACACATACACACACAGGGTCCAGTGCGCGAAATTCTGCTTGTGTATATTTATATACACTCTGCTGGGGTGGTGCAGAATGCCCCTGCTGCTCAGCACCTGCATATGCAAATTAACCAGTCATCTTTGTTGGATTAATTTGCATAGTCACTCCTGATTGGCTGGTGGGCATCACAAAGGTACGGTCAATTTGCATGTTTCTTTTTTATTAGTGTATGTATATATAGAATAGATTATTTACTTACCCATGGATTATCAGTTTCTGTCCAACAAGTCCAACCTACCCCCTCAGTCCAACCTACCCCCTTTCACATACTGGGAGCCCTCGGGATGTCCTACTGACAGCTCACCCCCGGCCTGCCCAAGGCCAAGGCTTTCATCCTTGGGGAGGGGACCCCAGCCAGCGATTGCCCTGGAATGGGGGCCGATCGCTGGCTGGCTCTGTCTCAGCCCTGGCCTGCCCAAGGCCAGTCCTTGGCCAGGGGGCCTCCACCAGAGGACCCTAGCCAGAGATCGCCCTGCGATCCAGCTGATCGCTGGCTGGCTCCACCCCAGCCCTGGCCCAAGCCCGCCCCAAGGCCGGAAAAAACCTGTTGGAAGAAGCTTTTTCTGGTCTTGGGAACCCATTGATTACTCTGCCATAGGCAGCAGCCATCTTGGCCGGGTGTTAATTTGCATATCACTCCTGATGGGCTAGTGCTCGTGGCTTGTGGGCCTGGTTTATTGGGTGTAGCGAAGGTATGGTCAATTTGCATGTTACTATTTTATTAGATAGGATATATATATCTCCGATGCACGAAGATTCGTGCAAGAACAGGGCCTTCCTACACCTGGCTGCCGGCAGCATCTTCGCTCTAGCCCGGACCTGCCTTTTTGCCTTCTTACCAGCCTGGAGCCACCTTTCTGCCTTCCCATGCTGACCAGAGGGCTGGAGCTGCTGGGGTGGTGCAGAATGCCCCTGCTGCTCAGCACCTGCATATGCAAATTAACCAGTCATCTTTGTTGGATTAATTTGCATAGTCACTCCTGATTGGCTGGTGGGCATCACAAAGGTACGGTCAATTTGCATGTTTCTTTTTTATTAGTGTATGTATATATAGAATAGATTATTTACTTACCCATGGATTATCAGTTTCTGTCCAACAAGTCATTCTGTACAATTGCAGGTCTTGGAATTTAACCACAGTATGTTAGATTTTATTTTTTGAAACTCTTTAATTATAACACAGATAAAAATGTAGGTATGTGAATATTAAAAATTCCATGAAACAAGAAATGGGGCCAAGAGTGGAGTGTGTGTGGGGCCAGACAGATCTAGGTATAGAACTAGAGTAACGGTGTTAGTGGGTGGAGCGCTCCGGTCCGCTCTGTGCATTTCATCCTGGGAAGTGAGACCCGTGTCCCCCCCCTTCACGATGGCAGGGAGTGTCAGCATTGACTAGCTGCTTCTGGGTTGAGCTGGGATTCAAACCCATAAGAGCAAAACCACAAGCGCTCTTCAGCCACAGCACCAGCATGTCCTCCTGGGAAAGCAGTCTTTATTTCCCCTGCCACCTAAGGCCAGAACCACCCTGGGCACCTTCCCATTTTCCCACCCAGGTAGCTGCTGTGGGGAGAGGCCCCGGGGGCTCTGCCCGCTGTGGTGCCCGGTGCCTGTCCTCGGGGCAGTTGTAAAATGAGGACTGCTCTTCCTTCCCCGCTAACGTCCAGGGCAGCAGCTGGTGGCTCTGGCGACCTGAGGGTCCCTCTGAGCTTTGCCCCGTCGGTCCTCTCCTCTCACAGCCCATGCAGAGCCAGTCGCAGGCCAGTGATTTATAAAATGGGACATGAGATCGGTGCCCCCGTTTTAGGGGCCTCCCCACAGGATGGGAGTTGGGATGTTTCCTCAAAGCACCTTCTCCCCCGGCCTCAGGTCTCAGCGGATATTCCCTGGACATCTTTATAAATAGTCTGGGAGTGGCCTCCCCAGGTCTCCCTGCAGGACCTCCGGGCTCTCCTGAGCCTTAGCTCCTCACCCAGAGTGGTCAGAGGCCGTTAAATGTGAGCAGGACCTGTGGTGGCCGGGCGGCCTGGTCCGCAGGCCCTGCCCCTGACACCACTCTGTGGGGGGCGAGTGCCCGAGTGGGGCTTGAGGTCCCTGCCAGTCAGCAGCCATTCGCTCCCCACGGCTCCCTTCCACACAGGCACGGGCTGTGTTCAGAGCCTCTGTGTTACGACTTGCCGCCAGGGCTGGGAGCAGATGTGTGTGCTTTGCCGATTGCCCCCGCTGTCTGAAAGACACATGCTATTTGTCACTGGCTTCCAGCAGGTCACCCAGAAACATGCAGGGTCAGGGCTCAGCCATGTGGTTTGTCTGACTGGGGCCCAGGGCTGAAGCCCAGGTCTCCCTGTTCCCTTCATTCCTTGGAGGCCAGAGGGCTGGGGAGTCCTCAAGGCAGTGTGGGCAGCGCCGGTCCCTGGGTTCTGGGGCTCTGCCCTGGAAGAGAAGAGAGCATGGCTGGCAAGAGGCCTTGCTAAGGCCCTTTACTCCTGCCAAGCGGGCTGCTTCCTAATTGCAAACACATGGCCAGTTTCCTCCTCCTCCTGCGTGCGTGCGTGCTGCTCGACACCTTGTTTCTCATCAAGGAAACTCGGGAGCCACGTACAAGCACTGGGATGGCTGCCTCAGCGCAGGTGGCCCCCAATGTGGCGGCCTGAGCGTCCCCCCTGCATGGCAGCCACAGGAATTGCGCTGCGATGTCGCGCTGCCCGCTATGTTTGGGTGAAGGGCTCTTTTAAGCACAGGGACCCCTGCACATGGCTGTCCAGAGGCCTCGCTGAGAGAGCCCCTCCTGGTCTGGGCATCTTTTTGCTGGAGCTCAGAGAGGTGAGTGTGTGGGGGAGTCTGCAGGTAGTCAGCCCCTAGACTGCCTACTAAGCTCACCGGGCCCCTGAGGGCGGCTGGCGGCAGCGCCTGCCGAGTCCCAGCTTCGGGACGCTGGGCGCTCTGGTGTGTTGTACACCTGGATCCCCTGGGAACCCCACTGCGGTCACCCTGGCCCAGTGCCACCCTGCAAGGGGGCCTTTTTATTCCTCTTGTCTTTTGGTTGTGAAACTTTGAGTATGTAAAAATGTAGAAAGATAGTACAGCACACCGCTTAACTCTCCACCCAACTTCAGCAGTCCTTAATATTAAGCCATGCTTCTTGTTCTCTTTCTCCCCATCTAATAAAACTGTTTGCTGAATTATTTAAAGCAAGCGGTTGACATCATGATATTTCTCCCACCTCATACTTGAGCATCCATGTGGAGAGGAGACTGTTCCATGATGGATTGGGACCCTTGGGTGGGGCCAGAATGCGGGCTGCGTTCCCCCCCCCCAAACCACCCCCCCCAAGATGGTCTGACCCTCTCTGGGCCATCCTGCCCTAGCACCGCCCTTCCGGCCCTGAGCCCCTAGGCGCTTGGCCTGGACTTGGGACGGCCCCGCGCCAGCACGTGCCCCATGTAAGTTCCCTCAACAAACTCTCGCGGCTTTCTCCAGCGTCTCAGCCCCGGGACCTTGTGCAGCACAGCCCGCCTCCTAGAGCGCTGACTGGGGGAGGAGCAGGAGCAGGAGCAGGACCCTGGGGGCAGGACCCTGCACAGGCTGCCAGCGGGGAGGGCGGGGCAGCCGCCTGCGGCCTCGGTGCGTGCTGGCTGTTCGCTCCTCTCCAGGTCTCAGAGCGTTTTGTTCCTCTCTACTCAGAACGGACCCAGTCCTGGTCCCCTCGTCGGCTGGGTTTTAGAATAATTTGGTTTCCTTAGCCCAGAACCGCACTCCTCCCGCATGCTTTCTTACCTCTGACATCCGGGCTGGCAAGTCTGTACAGGTCCGCTCTGCGGCTGCGGCTCCTCCTGCTGGTTCCTCTGTCTCCGGGGCTTGCCGGTGGATAGGACGCTGGGCCAGTGGTGGCCGCACGAAGAGCGGGAGCTGTGACTCGGGCCTGGCCTGCCACGGGTTCCACTGGCCGGGCGATGCTGCTCTCACGGGGCCGTGCATGGACCCGTGTGAAGACTGCCTGCTCACCCCAGCATAGTGTCCCACCCGGCGGCCGCGCAGTCCGCTGCGCACTCTGCTCAGGGCTTGTGCCTGGGTCACTCACTGTGGCGGGCAGTATACTGATGACATGCTAATGTAGTCGTTTCTATAGCAGAGTCTCTTTATCCCAATTTTTGAGAACCATTAAGAACTGATGATTTTAAAAAACTTTCAATGTATCATAAATACTGAAAGTCATTTTTAAAAAATATACTTTTATTGATTTCAGAGAGGGAGGGGTAGGGGGGAGAGAGAGAGAGAGAGAGAGAGAGAGAGAGAGAGAGAGAGAGAGAGAGGAGAGAGAGGAGAGAGAGATATGATTGGCTGCTTCCTGCACGCCCCCCACTGGGGATCGGACCTGCAACCCAGGCCTGTGCCCTGACCAGAATCAAACCCGGAACCTTCAGTCTGCAGGCGGATGCTCTGTCCACCTAGCCACACCGGCCGGGGCCCCAAGTCACTTTTATTCTTTCTGAAACATCCAGTCACTGGAGTGCTTCAGGCCAGCACCTGTGTGCTCCTGACTGGCACTGTGGCCATTCTGGCTGGCTGGCGGCAGGGAGCACCTGTCTCAGACCAGCAGTGAGATGTTTCCCCATGACTGGGGGCAGGACCCGGACCCTGGGGGCAGGAACAGGAAGAGGGGGGAGCAGGAGCGGGACTGGGGGCTGGGCAGGACTAGCGGTGGGCGCCTGTGCGCTGGGGGCACTGGTACACGTTGTCTCAGCCTCTCCTGGGTCAGCCCCAGGAAAAAGTTGTTTAAGAAATTGTGACTTTGTCCACGTAGTCCCAGTTCTAATTCACCATTGGAATGAGTGAATTACTGCAGGGCAGGCTGTATACTGATGATAGGCCAATTTAGTCATTTCTATGGCAAAGTGTCTCCTTATCCCAATCCTCTCTACCTTTGTGCACTCCCCACTTCCCAGGTTGGGTTTCTATTTTATGGCGAGGCTTTAAAGCTGCCTCCTCCCTTCTCTTCGTTGTCCCGGTCCACTCTCCTGGCCTCAGGAAGAGCCACTTTCACCTTACACACCGGAATATGAAGCTGGAGAGCAGGGAGCCGAGATTCTGGGTTCAGGACCATTTGACATTACGTTTTTCACCCAGTTTCAAACCATGGTTCCTTAATGAAACACGTTTCGGAGAGGGAGAGTGCCGCCCCCGCGTCCCCAATTTGAGGCTCACAGCTAGAAATAATTTGTCCATTTGCTTGATCATTTCTAGTGAGTTAAGTATATATTCGTACACCTGGGGCAACTTCCCTCCCCAGGGGGGCACAGCGTGGCAAAGCCTTTAGGCTGTCACGGAACCTCTCTACAGCGTGCACTGGCCCCTCCCCAGAGCCCCTTAAACCTGCTTCTGTTTCCATGAGCTCTGCATCCCTCCCACCTTCCTCTCGAAAGCTGGGCTGGCCCCGAGCCATCTTGAGCTCCATCCTGACCCTGTGGACCTGGCTTGGCTGGGCCAGCTGTCCCAGAAGCATCTCAAAGCAGGTGCCGTCGCCTGTGACCTTAGAGCACGCAAGTGGATGACTCTGGACAGGCCGCAGGCAACATGGGCCTCCTCGTCCTGGGGTGTGGGCAGGTGCTGCTGTCCAGGTTCGCCGTGCGGCCTCAGAGGGTCGCCCAGGCTTGCCCTTAACTGTCAGATTTTCTGCTCGGCCTCTGTGTGGCCACTGGTGGTGTGAGGTCCGAAAGGTTGGCGACCGCTGTTTTAAGGAAACCTTACAAGACCATCAGTGGCCGTGGAATGGCGGTCATGACAGTATTTCTTTCACCTTTGGGAGGTGAGTCATATTAGCAAAGTGTTTAATATGACCTGGAATTTTTTTGCCACTGAGTTGTTCGTTTGTGAAGAATCAAGTACTGGGTCTGGCTTTCGCTGAAGGCTGGAGTTTGTGGGCTGAAAGGGCCGCTGAGGTCCTGCCGCTGACTGCTCGGCAGCGCCCGGGCCTCCCTGTGCGTCACAGCGGAGAGCTCCTGGGACTGCGCTCCCGGGGGCGGGGGGGGGGCGGCACTGGACAACACTGTAGCTCCTGGGACCACGCTCTCTGGGGGGGGGGGGGGGGAGCACTGGGCAACACTGTAGCTCCTGGGACCGAGCTCCCTGGGGGGTGAGGCAGTGGCCCGCGGGCTGGGCGGGCAGCTGTTCTGGTGGGGACAGGTGTGGTCCCTGAGGTCAGGGACTAGCCCTGCCCTGAGGGGTAGGCATAGGCGTCTGAGCAGCACCTCGCACCGCCGCTGGCTTTCTGGTCAGGGGATGTAGGAGAAGTACAAGCCCTGGCCTTGTTCACAAGGCACATCCGGTCCAATCCGTGCTGGCTTTTTGATTGTTTGCTTTCGTCTTCCTGTTTTATAGCATTTATTTTCTCCTGTTGCTTGTACAGTGCACCTATTTTCTTGGCCATCTCATAGACAGATTTGAGTTAAGCCACAATATATTTTCCCTTCCTTAGAACTTGGAACGTCAGATCACATAATTCCCTAATAGGACCTCACAGGCAGCCAGCGCAGACCCCAGCCCCGCCCTGTGGGCCAGAGGCCTGCTGAGCCCGCCTGCCCTCAGCTTCCCGGGGACTGAAGCTGGGAGGGCACGGAGCAAGGGGGCTTTGTTTTCTGAGACATGGGCCCAGGTCCATCAGCCTTCTGTCCTGCAAATGAGGCTCTGAGGGCCTGGGGTCCAGGGGAGGCTGCTCCCTGAGGTCAGGTGGGAGGTCTTCCCCAGAGAAGGGGTGCATGTCTGGAATGAATGTCCGTGCCAAGCTGGTGCTTGAGGGAGTGGGCGGCCGAGTGCACACCCAGGCCGTTGGCCGGGTCTGCGTGAGTGGAGAGGGGCACCTGACCAGTCTCCATCCACTGGTCGGGGATGGGGGGTGACAGGGGCCAAGACCAGAGGGGCGCAGGTGGGTAGCAGCCGCCCGCCCGCGCTGTCCCTGTGCGGGCAGTGCAGTAGGTGTGGAAGGGGTTGAGCAGAGTGGTGGCTGTTGGGGAGGGAAGTGTATCTTAACTGAAGAGGACACTGGGCAACACTGTAGGCGGTGTGAGTGCTGGGCGCACACTCTGAGGGCAGCTCGGGCCGCTGTGACAGTGCAGGCTGGCCAGCCTTGACAGTGGAGTTTCTGCGGTGTCTGGAGGCTGGGAGGTGCGGTCCCGGGAGGGCAGTTCGGGCTCTCTGAGCCCCTCTCCTGGACTTGCAGATGGTGGCCTCACACGGCCTCCCCTCCGGGTGTCGTCCGCACTCCCCTCCTGTCATCGTGGACAAGGCCTACCGTAATGACCTCATTGTGACTTGATGACCTCTGTGAAGGCCCCTCTCCAAGGGAGGCCCCGTTATACTGTGCGAGGGATTAGGGCTTCCGCACATGAGTTTTGGGAGACATGATCCCACTGCTCACTTAGGTTGTGCAGCATGGGGCCGGCACTGCTCCCTCTTCGGGCTACGGTGCCCAGTGCCTCGGCGTTCAGTACCTTTGGCAGCTCTGAGGTGCCCATCTGTAGTCCAAACCTGGTCACACAAGGTCTTCCTTTCCCTTTCACCCCCTCCTGCAAGTCATCTCGCCGTCTCCAGACGTCTTCCCTAAAGTTACGTTTGCTGCCCGGGAGGGTGGCGTGGCATTGCTGGAGCCCAGGACCAGAGCCCATAAGAGGCAGTGACGACAGTGGCAGCTCTACGCGAGGGAAGAAGGAGTGGGCTCATGCAGGAGAGCTAGAGGCAGTTTGGAATCCTGGAGCATTTGTGCAAAAGCCCCAGAGGGAAACCGAAAACATGCTGGACCGGTGCCCTGAGGCAGGCAGCTCCAGCCTTCCAGGTGGCCCGTGCGTGGCCAGGATGGAGGCAGCCTTGCCTACTGCTCTACCTGGGGAAACAAAGGCCAGAGGACAGAGTCCAAGCTCGGCGGGGACCATGGGAACCGCTTCTGCTGCTCAGCGTGGCCCCGTCTGCATGGAACACTCTTGTCCTCTCCTGTCCTCTCAGCCCCAGGCCTGGACGTTCTGCCTTCCCAGGTCTCCACGGGGCTGTGGCCTTGGCCTTGCTCCATTCCTGCCGTCGGTAGTGCACAGGCACTCCTCTGGCCTCGTTCTTCCCTGCCTTTCCCATGAAGGAACCAGAGCTGGGGCGGCTCTAGGTGCACCCAGGTGTCCCCTACCTGGTGGCTGGCACAGCTGTTAGAATCGAGGTGCCTGGTGTGACGTGTGAGCTGTCACAGTGAAGCCCAGACCAGGCTCTCCAGGGTCCCTTTCATACGGGCACTGTCTCATTCATGACTTCCTAGCACCACCACATTGGGGTCAGGTTTCAGAACATGATTATCAAAATCCACTGGGGCCGTGCAGCTAAGTTCTGCCCTGTCCCGTTCCCCCCCCCCCCCCCCCCCGGTAGTGCTACTAATATATTAAAACTTCATTTTAAAAATATCTTTATTGTTGAGAATATGACAGATGCCCTCCTTTTACCTCTCAGTGCCCTTCTCCACCCAGTTCCTGCCCCACCCCAGGCCTTCACCACCCTATTGCCTATGTCCATAGGTAATGCATATCTATATATATAAAACCCTAATGTGCAAATAGCCTGAATGGTGGAACAACCGGTCACTAGGACATTCGTTGATCTCGGGGGGTGCACGTGAAACATAGCCAGCATTGGCAGCAGGTGGCAGAACGGAAACATGGCAGGCATCAACCACAGTGGGATGCTGGAGCAGGTGAACGGGGCGCCAGACCAAGGCGGGGCTCTGGTTGCTGTCATCAAGGCGAGCCTCTGGTGGTTACTGGAAATTCTTTGCTCCCTTGCACCGTGGTTCCCCTGGCACTTGCACTTGCTGCTGGCGCTGGAGCTGCTGCTCGCACCCACTGTAAGCACCTGGCACTGGCCCCAATTGCTCAGCACCATCACTGGGTGCAAGTGGCGGCTGCCAGCCTCGATTGCCCCTCAGGGCCTCTCCACCTCCCCTTGCTCCTGAGGGGCATTGGGACAGGCAGCTGCCGCTTGCGCCTGCTGTTGGTGAAGGCCCTGCTCGCACTTGCTGACAACGCTGGCCCCAATCGCTCCACACCGTCACTGGGTGTGAGCAGAACCAGCACCATGTGGGACCAGCAATGGCAGGAGCGGGGGGTGCCACAGGAGGGGCTGGGTGGGGGTGCAGAGGATGGGTTGAGGCCTGCCCCTGTGCACACTACAGCCTCGAGGCCCAAAGTTCTTTTCAAGGTGCACGAATTCGTGCACTGGACCCCTAGTATGTGCATAAGATCTTTGGTTAATCTCTATCCTTCAGCATTTCATGGAATACTGGTTTGGTGATAATGGACTCCTTTTGCTTTTTCTTGTCTGTGAAGCTCTTCATCTGACCTTCAATTCAGAATGATAGCTTTGCTGGGTAGATCCTTGCTATTCATCACTTTTAATATATCTTGCCATTTCCTGTGGCCTGCATAGTTTCTGTGAGAAATCAGCTGACAGTCCTTGTAGGTAACTAACTGTTTTTCTCTTGCTGCTTTTAAGATTCTCTCTTTGCTTTTAACCTTTAGCTTTTTCTTTCTATAAAAGGTGTTAATGCAAAAACATTCAAACCTATAAAGAATTTTTTTGTGAGATTACTTGAGTCAAACTGTCGACAATTGCCAGGAAGCAGAATCTCAAGGGATTGGGATAATGCTCCAGAGACTGGCAGTCTTTCACCTGTCCTTACCCATTTCAATCACAGGAGGAGATGTAGGTGGGCTACATGAATTCCATTGGTGATAGATTGGAGAGGTGGGTGAAAGCAAAGTGGGGAAACTTCTGGGATTGGATAAAAAGTAAAGTGATAGACATATTCTTCTTTTGCTTAGGTGGGTGCAGGATAGTTAACAGACATGATAACAATAACAATGAAGGAATTTGTGGTCTCTGTCCTGGTACCCAGGGCATTTGGTTGTGCCTTGAGGGGTCTGGAAGAAAGGGAAGGGAAGTTACAAGTTACCCTGACATTTCAAGAACATGCTATCTTAGATGCAAAAAGACAATAAGTTCAGTTAAGGTGAAGATTGCCCTAGTCCGGGGCGATACCAGCCTAGGAGGTGGCTACCCACCATAACTGCTTTTAGTTAAAGCTTAATTTCAGACCATCCTTTGTGGTCGGTCACTTTCGATCTTAAGAGTTTGCAAGACCACCATGCAGGCCTCCCCTGACCTTGCAGGCTAGCATGTGGCCCTTTTGTCCACCAAGGGTTAGACTCTGGAACTGCTCAGGCAGTTGTTCACATTCTTTCTACAGAAAGCGGGGCTCTGCAGGGGGTACTTGCAACACCCTCTTCCCCCTTCACCTGGAGGCTGTGTGGACAGTGCACCTGGTATCAAGGTGGGGGAGGGGAGAGGCGCTCAGTGTTGGAGGCTGTGGGTGTGGTGGGTGCAGGAAGTGGGGCCCAGGTTAAAGGTATCACCAGAGGTGGGAGTGCCTGGGAGTGCTGCTGCAAAAAGGGGGAGTGAAAGAAAGATATTTAGCTGTGCTTATCCAAGAATAACAGTCTGCCGGCTCAGGACCCAGTAATTTGCAGTTCTGTGACACAGGTTTGAATAATTAGAGGGTGTGATCGCAGGGCCGTGAAACCTGAACGAATGCTGGCCCGTGTTCTAGGTAAGAAGTCAGGCTCAGAGGGCGTCCTGAGTCTTTAAGGTTCCACACGCTGCATTGATTTAGTTTGGCAGAAACTACAAAGACAAACATGGAGTTTAGAAAAGCAAAGGCTCATGTGATCACAGCCCTGGTCCCGAGAAGAGGAAATGCTTCCTAAATGGCATCCTGGACCGGAGCCCAAGCCTCCCCTCTCGCCCCACCCCATGATTTTAAGGTCATCGAACAAAAGCTGACATCCTGAAACAGCTGCCCTCCCTCCTCAGCTTTCTCCCCCGACTCCCCATTCATATCCCCCCGGTGGTGGTTTCTTTCAGCTTTTACTCCCAAAGTAAATTTTCATCATGGTAGTTAAACCCAGCCTTGACTTTTCTTCGTTCCCATGGATACCAGATGGCCACAGGCAGCCTGGATCAGAGCGAGGCTTCTTCCCGGGGCCTGCTGGCAGCTACCAGGTGTGGAAAGGTGGGGTGATAGCTGTCAGGACGGGAGCCCCTTTTCTGACTCCTTGCACTAGGCAGTTTTCTCAGGGAGGCCCATGCGCCCTTTGGCCCCCGCTGCGCTGATTCGAACCCGGCCTCACTCAGCTCTGGCTGAGGCCCTGTGGTCTCCAGAGCCCCGGAAGGCCTGCACACTGTGGGGTCAGCTCACTGCTGGGGCGAATGTGGGCAGGTGGGGACACGCCGCTGAGGTCTGGCCCCTGCTAGATGAGACGGAGGCCAGGGATGGCCAGCACTGAGTTTCCAGGAGCGTTGCCCTGGTGTTTGAAGCGGAAGGGAGGGCAGCCTGGGAGTCAAGCGAGCCCAGCCAGAGTCCGCCGTGTGCCCACAGGCCTTGGTCTCAGGGTGACCACGGCTTCAGTGCCAAGTGGTGGTCGGCTACAGTACTTTTTGTTACGTTTTTAAGAGTTAAGATAACATCAACTTACAATAGTACAGTTTGCTAAGGAATAGTTATAAGTACTTTCAAATACCACTCGTGTCTTCATTTTGAAGGTGGGCTCAAAACCAGTAACACACGGTGACGGTCACTGCCCTCTCCCTGCGGCCTCCTCCCGGGTTGAAACCCTCCGTGGATGGCCACGCCGGTTCCCTGGAATACAGGGGACCCACCGATCCTGGAGGAGAGTGGAGACAAACAACTAGAAAAATAAACAAGGGGTTGTGGGTAGAAGTAAGGGCAGTGCAGATGCAATGAGGGGTGTGGTGGAGAGATGGGGTATGAGGTGAAGGGCAGGCGTTGGGGGGCACAGAAGGCCCTCCGAAAGGGGCTTCCATTTGGAAACAGGGTCCGAGGAAGCACGGGCACCCATCGTGCGGCCGTCAGAGTGCCGCCACCTTCATGGGGAAGGGGTGACCGCGGCGAGGGTGTGGCCTTTAGTGGAAGTGGGTGGATGCTCCTTGGAGGGCTAGCAAGGGAGGCCATGATGGGCCTTGTCTCTGAAGAGCCGCCTGGCTGTCGCACACAGAGAGGTCTGCTGGCTTCGTGTGGAAGTGGGACCTGTTGGTAGGTGAGGAGCAGAAGGAGCTGGCTCCAGGCCCTGTGCTGGGGCAGCCAACTCCTGGCTGCCTGGCTGTGGAGGCAGGGCTCAGCAGAGCACAGGCCGGACGGCGGGCTCTCGCCACCACTGGGAAGGTTTTCTCAGTCTTGGGCAGCTCCCCCAACGGCCCCATCCCAGCGGCCCCATCCCAGCGGCTGAGACCACGAACATTCTTAGGTCATGGCCAGGGGAGCAGATTAAGAACAGCCTCTTCCCATTGGTGCTCGTTTCTGTGTTGTCGTTGGGTTTTGGAAACGTGCCCACCTCCCAGACACCTGGATGTCGCCTCAGGTTGATGATTTCCTCTAATCAGGTAAAAGGGGCCAGCGTGCTCTGTGTGCAGAGTGCTGCTTGTCGGCTTGTTTGCCTGAACCTAGAGGGAGACCATCCGTTTCCTGGAGGCCGACAGCTGGGTGCTGTCACGTTCTCAGTCAAGAATTCGCCTCGAGAGGCAGCAGGCCGTTTCTGGTTAAGAACAGTATTTACACAGTTGATTTGAGGACTAGTGGAAATCCTGTCATTCTCTGTGAGCCTGTCAAAAGCCACAGGAGCTGGATTTAATGCTCAGTCCCAAGCAAAATGCACTCGTGTTACCAGTAAATATTTACTGTTCTCTTTTAAGCACCCTTTTTGACCCATATTCTGATTGCCTTCAAGTTTATTTTTCAAACCACACAATAACTTCTATTCTGAATGAAAATGTCTGGGCTTCTTTGCTATTGAGAGGGAGCTATACTGCTCAGTAATGACTGCTCATCAGAGAAAAATCATTTATGTATGCCACGAATTTGCACTACTACTACAGCATGTTTAAAGACATAGAGAGTTTAAAATGTAATGCATATTATTTATTATGGAAAAGGGTATTTAATATTATTGGATTTCCTTCCTGAAACAAAGTCTATATAACCATGACTTTTTCTTAAACCCATTACATAACAGATCGTTGCAATTTCCCAGAAGTCTTAAATTGCTTACATTCACTGATCCTGACCTAGGACGGTTGCCATTTGTCTGCACCCGGTTTTGAGCAGACGCACCAGGCACTTTGAGTGACTGGGGGAGTGGAGGGTGGATCGCCACCAAACGTGGCAGCCAGTGGCTGGTGAGGGGAGTGCCCAGTGAGTTTAGCTCAAATCAACAGGGGCTGAATCTGAGCTCAGGTTTCTTCGTTTTGTATTTTAAATTCCAAAGCCCACACACTAATTTTACAGCCACGCCACAGGCGTGCGTTACTGCCCGGAGTCCAGTTATCTTTCCTGCTGTTAGAGCCTTGGCAGGAGGAGGAGTCCTGCCACCCCCTGGCCCGGAAGGGACTGGGGTGCTGAGGGAGTCGTTCACTCTGTGTTGTGGGTCTGGAGTGCGGTGCCGGCAGCTGGCCTGCGGCAGGGGTATTGCCTAGAGCAGCGGCTTTCAGCTGGTGGCCTCAAGAATGTTAACACACATGGCACCTGACTGTAGAGTCAGGGCATTGACCTCTTCCCTTAGATCAGGCTGGGGAACGTCCCGCCCTAGGGACCTACAAGGCCCGTGAAGTCATTTGGTCTGGTCCTGTCCAGGCATTCGGTGAGAGTTAAATGCTTGACCAAGTATAGCAGATTAATTTTTAAATTGATCATTTGTATGGCCCTTAAATGATGTTACAAATATCCGAATGGCCCAGAACAAAGGTTCCCACCCCTGCCTTAGATGGTCAAATAAGAAATGTCAACAGCCGACAGAATAACCATTCAGTGAAAGAATAAAAATCATACCTAATTTTTTTGTCAGGTTGACAAAAGTATATTTTTTTGGTGTGCTGCAAAATTTTAGTAATTAGTTTTATGTGTGCCATGAGATGGAAAAGGTTGGAAACCGCTGGCTTAAGTTGCCATGTTTTGTTACATATTCAGAAGTCATGTCTCCTTGGCTGCTCTGCAGTCACTGCAGGAGACCCAGGAAGGTGATGGGGAAGGGTGCCTGCGCTGCCCCACCCCTGCAGCCTGCGCTCCCCTTTCTGCTCTGTGTGGAGGGAAAATACAGGGCAGGTGCCCAGCAGGCCTCAGCTCGCTGGCCTCCTCACTGCTTCCCTGGGGACCCGGCGGGCCTCCTCTGAGCTGGCCTGGGGGTGCCTCATGCGCCTGGTCCAGTGCTCTTTCCTGAGGGGGCAGGGCTGTGATGGGAGGTAAAGGGGTTCAGGCCTATTCAGAGAGCGTTCTAGAGTGGACCCGGGCTTTGTACTGAGGGTGCTGTGCAGTGGGGGTGGGGGTGGGGGTGTCTGGGCTGCAGGCGGGAGGCTGAGTTTGTGTGGTTGGCGTTTCTGGCCTCCCATTGCCGTGTGGTTACTCCAGGATCCAGAGGCAGGCCCTACAGTGGAGGCCTGTTCACAATTCACAAAGACCCTTTCTCACACCACAATTTCCCCTCTGTCCATGGACTTGGCTCCGTCGAGTGTGCGGCTCTGCGTGGTGTTCCACAGACGGCAGACCCGCCCGCCCAGACTTGCCAACCCTAAACAATCTGGTTACTGTTTAAACAAGCGCGTAAATAACGAGCACCTCCATTGCCGAGAGTATAAATACGCTTGGACAGGCCGGGTTCTGTGGAGCTAAAGTTTAGGTTATGGGAAAACATCAGCAGCTGGGGTTTGTGGGCCCCGCGGAGGGGGTGTGAGTGAAGTCAGTGCAGAGAGCCGGGGGCCGCGCTGGGCAGAGCCGGCGGGTCCTGCTTCCTTCCCGGTGACTGGTCTGGAGGGGCAGCCCCTGCCAGAGAAAATGATTTTTGCCCAAAGGCAACTTGGTCTAGGGGCCAGGTGAGGCGCGCTGGCAAGGGGCTGGAAGGCGTGAGCTTCCTGTGGGGGCTGCAGCGGTTAGTGGCTCTTTTCCTGGGCGGGAAAAATAAAGGCCGGCCGCAAAGGCGCTGATGAAGGTGAGATCGGCGGCAAGTAGACAGGAGTTCACGGGAAAGAGCCCCACTGCTGGCTGGCCCTGGGAGCGAGGCCCAGGCCACTCAGAGGGAGGGCCGAGCCCAGCGCCGTGGAGACCTGGGCGGGGTGGGGAAGACGGCTCAGACGACTCTGTATTTGTGGCCAAGCTGGGCCTATAAAGTCCAAGTGTTTTTCTTTCCTGGGCAGCAGGGAGGTGGGGTCCAGGGGGTGCAGGGATACTGGGCTCTCCGGGCTGAGGCCGGCTGGAGACGGTCCCGGGGTGGGGGATGGCCACACGTGTGCGTGTGAGGGGCCATGTACGTGTGCGTGCCCGACCATCAGCGGTGCTACATCGCCTGATGTTTGGAAGTAACATTCGTGTCGATTTTCACAGGCACTGCAAATTAAATCACAGATTAGCCTAAGATGACTTACCTGGGAAATGGCGTTTTCTTCCAGTCACTTCCGCAGATGCTGATCCTGATGCCACACACAGGGTGAGGGGACTGTGAGTTCCAGGAGACATGAAGGCGCAGCAGAGCGAGCGCGGCCGTGGGCCTGGGCCTTGGAGTTCCCCAGGACCCCCTCCTGCAGCGGCTACATACACAGACATGGAACAGCCGTAGTGCACAGAGAAGTCCTTACCCTCCCAGACCCCGCCGGCCCGAGGCCTCCCTCCCAGACCCCGCCGGCCCGAGGCCTCCCTCCCAGACCCCGCCGGCCCGAGGCCTCCCTCCCAGACCCCGCCGGCCCGAGGCCTCCCTCCCAGACCCCGCCGGCCCGAGGCCTCCCTCCCAGACCTCGCCGGCCCGAGGCCTCCCTCCCAGACCCCGCCGGCCCGAGGCCTCCCTCCCAGACCCCGCCGGCCGGAGGCCTCCCTCCCAGACCCCGCCGGCCCGAGGCCTCTCTCCCAGACCCCTCCGGCCGGAGGAAGCACGCTGCGCAGGCGGGAGGAGTGGGCAGAGCCTTTCTGTGGTTCCCTGGGGATCAGTGGGCATGGCCGGTGAGCCGGGGGCTGGTTGCTCTGGTTATGGGGGGAGAGGGAAGGATGGTATGACAGCCATGTTGATTTGCATACTGGGGGGCAGCCTTTCCAGGGTCAGCAGGGCCACATGTAAAGACATCAAAACCAGGAAATAAAAAGGAGTGAATACCAGCCCTTCCTCATGGAGTCTTCAGCTGGAGCAGGGCTGGAGGCAGGACCTGGGGGTATGTCCCTCCTTGGCCCCTGTATGGAGGGGCACCCCAGGGCTACCGCTACCGCCATGCCCCTTGGGATGAGTTGGGGCACTGAGCACTTGGTAGTGTGTGGGGTGAGGTGCGTGGGTGCGAGCGCACATCCACACTGAATCCCGCACAAATGCCATGGCCTGCCAGCATCCCCAGTCCTCCCCCCCCGCCCCCCGCCGGCCCCTGAGGCAGAAGGGACGGGCATCCTTCTCTCATGCTTGTCACTGTGTGGTTGAACGTGTCCAGCCCCTCGGTCGTGGATGTGACACTGAGCATGGTCCTGCTGGACAGGCACCGAGGGACTGCAGCAGCGGAGTCCACACCGAGCCTGCCTCCCGAGAGCCCTCAGCAAGCATTTGTCTGCTCTAGAAAAACGACTTGCTGAGAAGATGGCCCTTCATCCACAGTCCATTAACTGTCAATTGCCACATCATAAGGGCATTTGTACGACATTGTAGTTGTGCTTGTACTAACAGAACAGAATGGGAGGAAGAGAGGCGTAGCTCTGGGGAGCAGCCAGCAGTCCTGGCACCTGCCGCCCCGCCCCACTGTCCCTCCACATGGCAAGGAGCTCTGTCCATGTCTGGATGCTTGGGGGAGAGTGTGGCAGGAGGCCCACCAGGCTGGTGGTCACCAGATAATTGGAAATGAAAATATGGTCCACAGATAAGGCAAGGTGTGTGCACAGGGAGATACTCTAAGACTACCTTAGATAGATATGTGTATATATTCTCACTAGAGGATTGATGCACGAAATTCGTGTATGGGGGCGGGGTGTCCCTCAGCCCAGCCTGGCACCCTCTCTAATCTGGGACCCCTTGAGGCATGTCCGACTGCCCGTTTAGGCCCAATCACACTGGTAGGATCGAGCCTAAACAGGCAGTCAGACATCCCTCTCAAACCACAGGACTGCTGGCTCCGAACTGCTCGCCTGTCTGCCTTCCTGATTGCCCCTAACCTCTTCTGCCTACCAGCCTGGTTGATGCCTAACTGCTCCCCTGCCAGCCTTATTGCCCTCCCCTGCAGGCCTTTCCCCCCACAACTGCTCTCTCCTGCGCCTGGGTCCCCCCGCACCCCAGCTGCCCTTCCCTGCAGTCCTGGTTGTCAATTCCAACCTGACAGGTGAACTGGCCTGAGGTAGGGAGGTGGGAATTAAGAAAAGGAAGACAAGAAAGTGGGATCGGTAGGGCTGCAAGTCATTGTCAGATTGCAACAGCTTTATTAACTGTGTGATGCCTTTTATATACAAACACTGGGAGGTCAGTCACGAGGAATGTACTATCTGTTCCTCTTAATCTCTAAGGGAGATAAAGCATGTATGAAGCTAAATTCTTGGTATAGCATCTGTCAGTAAATAATTACAAATTTCTTGTAAACAACACAAGGTCACTCGCATTCTGCTGACAACTAGAAATCGCCATCAAAATAAGTCAGGGGACACTGTGTGTGGTGTATGTGGGGGCTGATTTTATCAGCCCCTTCAGATGCAAGGACTTTGTCAACTTACACCTGTTCTCCAACAGCTCCCCCTTCCTTATTTTTCAGGGGATTTTATGTAGTCCTATTTGCAGACTAGAAATAAACATTTAAGAACAAAAAATGAGACAAGCAATAATGGGTATGCTGAGAGGCAAATGAATTAGTCCGTACTTATTTTCTTTTCTGGGCCAATAGTTTTTTTGAGTCCCAATTTCAATGTCAATGTCAAACAGCCAGCAATGATATCCGGATGGTAGACAAATGGTGGCAATGCAGGTCCGACCCGCTCTGGTTTGGTCCTGGGTAACCTGTAGCGATGCACAGTGACTGACTGCTAGCCTGGCAAGGCATCATCAGCGTCTTCCATCTATGGACTGTTTCTCCTCTTGTCTTCATGGTTGGAGTATTTCTGTCAATTCCTCTTTGTTGCAGGAATCTATATGGTCTTGGAGTTGTTTTTTGGAAATATACAAACATATTCTCAACCAAAAGTTAATAAAGGAATCTTTTCTATAAAATTTACTTAGGATCCTTTTTATTTTTTGCCTAAACAATTTTCCTTTGGCTTATTTTGATACCATGTGTGTTTTTCATGGGTGTCTTGCTGTTACTATTACAAGAGAAAATTAATTTTTAAAGTAAAATATTTCTAGATGTAATTTACTTACAGAATATTTTTCCTTACATAACATTACTCCACTATCCCCCCTTTCTCATTTAATTATTAGGAGGCTTTTGGAAATTTATGATGCAGTCTTGATAACTTTAATTTTATTTTGTACAAAAGTATGACTGCTTTGGATTCATGTTAAGCAATTTTATCATAAGATGAACAATAAAAATTTTAGTTAATACCTTAGGAACAGCTTTTTGTCCAGTATACTTAAATTTTCTTGAATATTCACTTATTTCAATTAGCCAATTCAAATTAATATGAAAACTTGACTACTATTTTCCTAAATCTCTTTGTAAAAAAGCTTTCCCTTTCAATAGACTAGAAAGGAACTAAACAAATTCTGTATTAGTTTTCTTTAGATTCATTTATCTAATTAGATTTATTACTCAGTATACCTATAATTTCCTTGTAATATTTCTCGTTATAATCCTTCTGATATTTACAAATATTCTTACATTAAATTACTTTCTTTTCCTTCAAAATGCATCTCTTTTCCTTATGGTTTCCATTAAGTATTCCTACTCTAATATCCTTTCTTCCTGTCATATCTCATTCTTTATATCCCTTTTTACTATTTTTACTTCCTCAACTCTAATTCTTTATAAACCCTCTGTAACTTACATAGACCCTCTGCAACTTACACAGACCCTCTGCGACTTACCTAGTCCCTTTCTTTTCCTTTATCTCTATGCCTTTTATTATACTAAAATTATAAATTCTTTCTAATTATAATTAAAGGTCAATTCTATACAGGCTCCTCTATTGAATTAAAGTAAGTTTCTTCATTTAAAAAGGAAAAAGGAAAGCAAATTTAGTAAATGTAGGCATCTGATTTATAAGCTGCAAATGTTGCCCTGCCTTTAGCTTAATTAAGAATTCAGGTGGCTATGGGCTTTTTATTATTTTAAGTTCTGCTGTTGGATTTTAAGAAATATTTAGTTATTTTATTTTGCCCTTCTGAGAGGACATCTTTATAATATTTAAAATATATTTATTAATTTTTTATTTATAAGGCTTTCAATGCAATTTCAAGTATCAATAGGTTTAATTAAAAATATTTAAGAGAGAACAGACTTTTGAAAACATTTCAGGGCCCATGAAATGTCTAAAAGTTACTCTTACAAAGTCTTGAAATATACTTGGAAAGATTAAATATATTTATATATATATGATTTAAAGATTATTAATTAAATATAAACTGGATTACAGAATGAATCCTCTTTTTTAACTTACTGTCAATTTCTTTTTGAGTAAAGACAGGCCTTAAATTTTTTCTTTCTTTTTTGCTTTCTAAAGTAATAACTAATACCTAATTTTGCCAAGATTTGCATTTCCCTGTAAGTTCTTCTATAATTTTTAAACAACACCTTAAGCAATCTTATTGCAGGAGAGCAGATAACCTTGCCCTCTCCTGCCACCTTTGAATTTCTCCACACTAGAAGCAATTTTATCAGTGGAATTTCACTTATTACAGATTTTTAAATTCTAAATACCTATTAAGATTCTAATTTGAACAAGAAACCACATACATATCATTAAAAGGCAATTTCTCTAAACTCTCCTGTCTCATGCTTTACTCCCGACTCTTCAAAAACTGCTCCTCCGTTACCTAAATATTCAGAGTGCACGCTTTACCTGGAGGAGCTCCTCACCGTCTACTTCCCAAGTCCTCAGGTCCCTGCCCGGCGCCAGTCGTCGGTTCCCGCCCGACGGGACCCGGCCTGAGGCAGGGAGGTGGGAACTGAGAAAAGAAAGACAGGAAAGCAGGATCGGGAGGGCTGCAAGTCATTGTCACACAAACACTGACTGGGAGGTCAGTCACGAGGAATGTACTCTCTGTCCCTCTTAATCTCTAAGGGAGATAAAGCATGCATGAAGCTAAATTCTTGGTACAGCATATCTCAGTAAATAATTACAAATTTCTTGTAAACAACACAAGGTCACTCGCATCTGCTGACGACTAGAAATCGCCATCAAAACAAGTCAGGGGACACTGTGTGGGTAGGGGACTGATTTTATCAGCTCCTTCAAGTGCAAGGACTTTGTCAACTTATACCCAGTCTCCAACACCCGGTCACCCCCAACTTCCCTTCTCTGCCAGCCTGGTCAACCACAACTCTCCTCCCCTGCTGGCCATCTTGTGGTGGCCATCTTGTGTCCACATGGGGGCAGCCATCTTGTGTGTTGAAGTGATGGTTAACTTGCATATTATTCATTTATTAGATAGGATAGAGGCTTGGTGCACGGGTGGGGGCTGGCTGGTTTGCCTTGAAGAGTGTCCCAGATCAGGGTGGGGGTTTCCATGGGGTATGGGGCGGCCTGGGCGAGGGGCCTATGATGATTTGCAGGCTGGCCACCCCCACCCCCCAGCAACCCAAATGGAGGCTCTGGTATCTGGGATCTATCTATCTTCAATAATTGATACTTTATAGCCTTGAGTGGAGCTAAACCTCCTGCTCGCTCTGTGGCTGCAGCCATTTTTGTTGGGATTTATTTATCTTCTATAATTGAAACTTTGTAACCTTCAGTGGAGGCTTGGGCCATCCAGGGTGTGTGGAAAGCTTGGCTCCCTCCATTGTTGGGGAAATCCAGGCCTTGTGGTCTCTCTATGGCCACAGCTATCTTGGTTGGGTTAATTTGCATACTCACTTCTTTTTGGCTGGTGGGTGTGGCTTGTGGGTGTAGTGGAAGTATGGTCAATTTGCATATTACTGTTTTATTAGATAGAAATCAGTTTTATTTGCATTTTCAGGATTGGTTTATTTATTGGACTTATTTTGGCTATTTAATTGGAGCACAGAAATGTGTTTCCATGGTGGGTTTCAGAGTTCATTTATTTTACAGTATGCGATACTTGTATGAAGGAAAAACGAGCTAAATGATTGTGAGAAAGGAATGATGAGAAGAACTCCAGGCCGCAGCTTGCCAGCAGACTTCCGTTGTGTGTCGGCTTGCCCTGGGCAGGCAGGGGGCACCCTGGCCCCCCACACACATCTGTGTATCATCTTCCCTTTTATCTGACCCGACTCTGGAAAAACAACTCATCTGGGCCGGCTGCACCTGCTCTTTTCTCTTCTTGAACTCGAGGTGTCACCGGGTCCTGTTTCCAAGCGCTGGAACCTGGTGTCATGTGGAGATGGGCCTGAGTGTCCGCTTGGGGACCTGTGCCCTCTGCCGTGGGCTGTGGGATGGAGTCTGCCACCCACCAGCACATGCTCCACAACCCACCTCCATGGTGCAGTGTCCCTGCTGCCTGCGTCTGTAAGACTGTTGACTTCTGCTGACTCTTAATTGTTGCTTTGGAGGTACAAGGGGATTCTAACCAGGCCTCAGAAACGTATGTCCTGCCGGGCCTCAGGGCTCATTTCCTGTCCGGGTTCCCCTCCCGAGGAGGAGCCGGAGGGCTTGGTGTGGAGACTGTGGCAGGACTGCAAACTCCCCAAGAAGCTGGTTGACTTTTAAAAAGGACAAGGAAGGAGTGAGCAGCTTCCAGAGCGGTGGGTCAGCCCAGCACCCCTCCCCCATTGTCCAGTCCAGGCCTGTATAATAAAAGCCTAATATACAAAGTCTCTGACCACTCACCCAATTGATCGGTTGCTATGTTGTGCACTGACCACCACGGGACCGATGCTCTGACCAGTAAGTTAGCTTGCTGCTGGGGTCTGGCCGATCAGGACTGGGCGAGACAGGCCGGACATGCCCTGGAGCCCTTCCATGGTGTTTCCCCAGCCCCGATTGTGTACCAGTGGGGTCTCTTGGCCTGGACTGTGCCCTCTCACAATCCGGGACCCCTCGGGATGTCTGCAGGCCAGGATTTGTGCATCGAACCTCTATATATATTTTTATTGATTTCAGAGAGGAAGGCAGAAGGAGAGAGAGAGAGAAACATCAATGATGAGAATCATTGATCGGCTGCCTCCTGCACACTCCCTACTGGGGATCAAGCCTGCAGCCCGGGCATGTGCTCCGATGGGGAATTGAGCCGTGACCTGTAAACTGTTCCAGGAGTAGCAGCCAGGAGAGAGTGACAGCAGCACGAAGCAGGGCTGGGAGGCCCCGGGCCGCCTGGGGCCCTGCAGTGGCCCCTGTCTGCACCTGCACCATGTTTGCACGGAGCCACGCTCTTCTTTTTAAAGACTGTGTATTCAGCCCTGGCTGGTGCTGCTCAGTGGTCATAGCAAAGGGTCTCAGGTTCGATTTTCAGTGTTTGCTCCGTCCTGTTGTTGGGGAGGGGGGGCGGGGGCGCGAGTCATGTCTGTCTCCTGTCCCTTCCACATTCTCTAAAAGTCAATGGGAAAAAAATCCTTGTGTGAGGATTAGTAACAGCAACAAAAGACGCTGCATCCGCTTGCTGTTACTAAGTGCCATGGGCTGGGCAGCGTGAACAAGACATTACTGTCTGAGATCAAGGTGTGCACAGTGCTGGTCCCCAGGCCTCTCCCATGTTCTCACATGCTCACCCTCGTGTTTCTGTCCTGACCTCCTCTTCTAAGGACCGGTTGGGTGGGAGTAGGCCCCTAGTGGCCTCATTTTACCTGGTTACCTTTTTAAAAACCCTGTGTCCAGCACAGTCACATTGTCACATGGGGAGAGGCTTTCCGCACATGGCTTTGGAGGGACGCAGCTCAGCCCGTTACAGACGCCAGCCTGAGAAAGCAGAGCTGTGCAGGCCATCTGTCCGCATGCTGGTCGGTGGCAGCAAGTCTGTGCGGGGTTTCTTCGCCCCCAACCATCGCTGGTACCCTCTCCCTCTGCAGGAGGGGCAGGGCATGGGGCTCGCCGCTCTGCCAGCCCACCAGGGTTCCCTCCAGCTTGGTCCTCACAGGAGAAGGGGTTCCCCCAAGGCCCATCCTCGTAAGGGCTGAGCCCCCGCCTATGCTCCACATGGCAGGCAGCACTGGGCAGGCAGCGCCTGGCTTTCCCGGGCACCCCAGCCCTGCACCCCGTCCCAGGTGGAGCTGCTGGCAGAGGTCCTGTGGCCCTGCTTTCCAGGCTGCCTCTGACCCAGGCACACAGGCTTCTGGGAGTGCGGGGCAGCCCAGTTGCTCCTGTTGGAGGTAGAACTACCTTCGTGTTACCCGTCCCTGGGCTCAGGCCGTGTGATTGGCTCCCACCTCCTGGTTTGTCCCACACTGAAGTCCTGGTGGGGTGCCCCCAACTGCCAGGAGACATGGCCCGGAACCGGGCGCCCCTCCAGCCAGAGCTCGAGGCAGGGGAGCTTCTGGATCTGCTGGTGCTCCAGCTCCTCCTGCGGGCCTGTAACCGAGCACCACAGGTGAGTAATCCCTGTGAAAATATAGCTTAAGCATAATGTAAACCATGCCTGTCACTCCAGCAGGCCCTCAGGTCTTGACAGAAGGCATTTGGTGGCTGTGTGTGGCACACGCCCTCTCCAGTCCTGCTTTAGGGTGAGCTTGGTTGTCCCCATGAAACAGGAGAGCTGTGACAGCGTCCCGAGAGCCAAGCGCCTGCACCCCTGAGCTTCAGGAGACCACCGTGTTGTGTCCACTCCAGGTTTGCAAGGCCGCCTCGGGGAGCGTGCACGGCTCAGCCAGAGCTGCCGCGCCTGGTGTGGCTGCCGGGGTCGTCTTCTGCCTCGCTTGTACTTCGTCACTTCAAAGGTCAAACCAGCTGTCTTGGTGGCCGAGTGTTGCTAGGAGCTCATAGCACTAGGGGCTGGCATTTTCGCTCTTGGTGCATATTATCAGCTTTACCAAATGGCCACTAATGGTGTGATGAGAGGCACTCATCAGTTACAGCTATCTTTCAGACTCTTACTGGGCTGGGGATGTGGTCAAACCAATTCCTGGTGATAGCATTCCGTTCCGATGATGGTTAACAGTGGCCCAGAGAACATTGGTGCCGGCTCTGGCTGCCAGGAGAACACCACGAGGTGCTGCCACGCAGTGGTTGCTGAGAGTAAGCCACCCTGGTGAGTACTGGGCCTGAGGGAGTTTGGTTTTGGCCCAAAACTGCCCTCTTGGTTTAGCTGCACCCAGCCATGAGGCAGGCCTGGCCCTTCTCCTTCACGGCTCTCTGCACTCCTCCTTTCCTCTCCTTCTCCTTGTCTTCCAGCTCCCTGGGGTCTCACCCCACCCCTCCCACAGCGGGGGCGCTGCTATTGGATCCTCTGGGGAGCTTGACAGGTCTGCGTACAGCTCAGCATGGGATTCTGATCTTGGGGACTGGAGAATCCCTGGGGCCGAGACCAGCTCTTCCCAGTGGTTGGGTCTGCTTTGACCTTGGACACGATGAAGGGGAAACACCTGACACGTCCACAGGACGGATTCCCAGTGAGACAGTTAGATGTCCTCAAAGCTGTTCTCACACGGAACCACTTTCTGTACCAGTATCTTCTGTGACCTTGGCAAGTGTTCTCCGGGTTCCCTCCACGCACAGCCAGGGGCTTCATTCTGGGCAGTGAGCGGGGGGCCGCCCTGCGAGGTGGCTGGAGGAGCCGTCTCCTGGGATGCCTCCGGATGTCTGCAGGACCCTCCCCACATGCAGCACTGCCCAGCCCGGCCCAGGCCGCAGCCTCTCCGTGGGGAGAGCAGAGTGGGCTCTTTCCTGTGCCTGCCCCCTGAGCATCGTGGCTCGGCTCTCACCCACGTTCTGTTCTGACGGTTTCCCTCTCAGGTAGGGCAGGTGCTTTCATGTTGGGGTGAGGTCAGGCCTCGAGCCCGGTGCAGAGGGTGAGGTCCTGACCAGTGATTGGGAGGGATTTAGGGGTCTGACTTCATGTGTCGGGGGTGAGCAGAAAATTTTGAGTTTTCAAAGAAAATTACTTTAAAAACGTTTCTATGACCCATGCGTCTGTCTGTCCCGTACACTGTCTGCTATTGGAGTTGTTGCCGTCAGAGAGTTCGTGGGAGTCGGGGCGCTTCTGTGCAGGTGAACGGCTCCCTGGCCCAGAGCCCGAGCGCTCCGTGGAGCCGGTTCCTTCCCTGGCGAGACCTCTGCGTGGCCTGGGGTCCTGCTTGTTTTTTCACCTCGGTGTGCTCACGGGAAGCATGCGCCCAGCAATGTCTGTGGCGTAGGGTAAGTTCTGAGCATGTGTGCCGGCCAGCCCGGAGGCAGTGGTCATGCGCAGCTGTGGCCGAGGCCAGTGGGAAGGGAGAGGCTTGCATGGGTGAGGGGCGCTGTCAGTGGGGCGCAGGCCACGTCGGGAGGCATGAGTCTAACACACCCACGTTTCACCATCCCAGAGTGCCATGCGGTCCTGCTGTTTGAACTGCAAGGGCTTGCTGCTGGCACCAATTCCCGGGTGCACTTCCCACGCGCTCCAATTCCCATGTTTCAGAAATGGAACCAAAGCTCCTGGACACTTGAACATGAGGCGACCTAACAGATTTTTACCAAGCTGGTGTTTCTTAGCATGTGCATAAGTAGCAAGTTATTTTTAAGCAACACACTTTATTTTTCTTCCTAAAGCAAATATTTAGCTTATCCTATATAATAAAAAGGTAATATGCAAATTGACCGTCACTCCAACACACAAGATGGCTGCCTCCATGTGGTCAAAGATGGCTGCCACAAGATTGCCAGCAGGGGAGGGGAGTTGTGGGCCATCAGGCCAGCAGAAGAGGGCAGTTGGGGGCGACCAGGACAGCAGGGGAGGGCAGTTAGGGGTGACCAGGCCAGCAGGGGAGCAGTTAAGTGTTGATCAGGCTGGCAGGGGAGTGGTTAGGGGCAATCAGGAAGGCAGGCAGGTGAGCAGTTGGGAGCCAGCAGTCCTGGATTGTGAGAGGCAGTCAGACATCCCTTGAGGGGTCCCCTATTGGAGAGGGTGCAGGCTGGGCTGAGGGACTCCTTCCTGCCCCTGTGTACAAATTTCATGTACAGGGCCTCTAGTTTTTTAAATAGGTTTTTATTGATTTTAGAGAGCTTAGAAGAGAGAGGGAGAGAGATAGAAACATCAGTGTGGGAACAAAACATTGATTGGCTGTCCCTGCGTGCCCACCACTGGCGCTAGAGCCCACAACCCAGGTTCGTGCCTGACCTGACTGGGTATGGAGCAGTCAGGTCAGGCATCAGCCTAGTGTTTCTAGCAGGCCCTTCCTTCTTACCCGCACCTGTTGCATCACAGGGCGCACTACCAAGTCACCAGTGTGGCGCATTGACGTTACAGCTGGCACCAACAGGTTTGGGACAACAGACCCTGGGCATAGGGCTCACTGGCGTGAGCAGGGGCCTGGGAGGAGTAGGACACCTGCTGCGGGGACAGCAGGCACCCAGCTGTCCTCTGTGAATCGGCCGCTGGTTAGTAAACGACCTGCCACGTTCTCAGAATTGTGGGTGTCTCATCATCCCACCCCCGCCCCCCCCAGGCCCAAAGTGGGAGCTGCCCTTTCCCTCTCTAACCTGTTTTTGTTCGTATACCTTTGTCTAGCTTTCCACACCCAGCAGCCACAGGGCAGCTGGTTCTGCCCTTGAGATTCTTTGTTTGAAATTTCACTTTTACTACAAAACAGAAGCTGAACTTCATGCTGAATTTCAGGGGCTCCCCTTCCTCAGGCCTGTCCTGGGGTGCTGGGCTCCTCTGCTCCGAGCTAGTCTCCCAGAAAGAGGGCCACCTGTGGGCAAGTGGGGCCTTTGTCCTTCAGGTCGGGATGTGGGTGATGGGATGCAGTTCAGGTGAAACTTTGAATGGACTCCTTTCTTCATGTAGCTCAGGGCTCCTATGGAGGCATGATGGTGTGTGCACATGCATATGTGCATGTGTATCTTTGTGTGTGAACATCCGTGTCCTCACTATACTCCCTGAAGACACAGGGCACACCCGCGCTTCTCCCCTGCCGCCCCTTTTGCCTGCAAGTGCCTGCCTTCTGGGTTTTGGTTCTCGTGGCAGGAGCGTGTGATGTGAGCCAGGAGGCACAGCTTCTCTCCCCCTCCTGCTCTGGCTGCCATGGAGTGTGTCGTTCAGGCACGGGCAGGGAAGCACTGACTTCGTTGGAAGGTGGGGAATGCAAAAGCGGCCCTCCGACCGCTTCAGCTCTGAGCCGACCACCAGGGCCCATGTGGCTGGGCTCCGGGTGACCGGTTAATATTGCATGCCGGGAGTCTCGGGGTTCCTCACCTTCCCCAAACTTGGTGCCTGGGCATAGTGGCTAAGTGCCCAGTGGTCCTGTGACTCCTGAGGGCCAAGTGTGGGTGTCCAGAGGATGTGTGACATGGTACAAGGGATACTGAAGCCAGAGGGACTCTGCAGTCCTGGGGCTGCGTATATACCATGGTCCTGCCAGGGCGAGGCCCCAGCCCTGCAGGAATTGTGGGGTGCATCTCTCCTTGGAGCCTTGCACTGGGGCGTCCCGACTCCTGCCTGCCAGGGCCCTCTTTGTTCTTATCTAGCTTGCATGAGTTTGTTTTTAAATTGTGGTTAAAAACACGCATAAGATTTAGCTTCTTCATCACTTATAAGTGCTTAGTTCAGTAGTGTTAAGTGTTAAGTTTTCATTTTGCAAACTTAAACTCATGCCCAGTAAACAACTCCCCACCTCCCCTCAGCCGGCACCACCACTGTGTTTCTTTGGATTTGACTACTCCAGGTTCTTCCTATGCATCATGTAGTCATATAATATTTGTCTTTCTGTGACTGGCTTATTTTACTCCGCATAATGTCCTCCATGTTGCAGCATGTGTAAGAATTTTTTAAACATATATCCTCCTAGCTAATAAAAGAGTAACATGCAAATGTGACCGTACTTTGGCTCCTAATTGGCTATGCTACCAGCCAATTGGAACAGGGGGCAGAACAGAGCAGGGGGCGGAGCAGAGCAGGGGGCGGAGCAGAGCAGGGGGTGGAGCAGAGCAGGGGGTGGAGCAGAGCAGGGGGTGGAGCAGAGCAGAGGGTGGGGCAGAGCAGAGAGAGGGACAGGGCAAGGGCATGGCCAGCACACAGGGGGCGAGGCTGGCAGGGGTGTGGCCGAAGTGCAGTGAAAGCAACCCCCACCCTATAAGTGTGGCTCACAAAGTACTTAAGGGTGCTAACACCGGTTTGGCTCAGTGGATAGAGCGTCGGACTGCGGACTAAAAGGTCCCGTGTTCCATTCTGGTCAAGGGCATGTACCTTGGCTGTGGGCACGTCCCCAGTAGGGGGCGTGCAAGGGGCAGCTGGTCAATGTTTCTCTCTCATAGATGTTTCTGACTTTCTATCCCTTTCCCTTCCGCTCTGTAAAAAATCAATAAAAATATATTTAAAAAAAGGACTTGAGGGCTGGTCCTCCTTTAGCTTATGGTGCCTGAATCCCATGCAAATGAGCTTCCGGGGTCCCTGCATGCCCCCCAGCCCAGCACCCACAATGGGAGTGGGGGACTGCTGCCAGTCTCTGGGGTGTGCAGAGACCCCGGTAGCCACCATGGGATGGAGAAAATTCACGGTGCCCTTGGTCCTGCAGGGTATCATTGGCGCCAGGAATTCTGGCAAATGTAGTTCTCTTGATAGACCCACTGTAGGAGTGAGTTTGAAGTAGGGGTGTGTGTGGAAGCAGCAGGGTGGGGCGGGCTGGGCCAGGGCAGGGGCTTTAGGCCTTGGGCTGGCGGGGGGGTGGGGCCTCGGCGGGAGGGGTGCGTGCGGGGTGCAAACCTGCTGGGAGGCTGGCACCCAAGAACCCCTGGATCAGAGATACAAACCCACAGGGGGCCGGTACCCAGCACCCACAAGCTCTGCCACCCAGGTGCTGGAGCTGCAAAGGCCGAATTGGAGACATAAACCTGCAGGGAGGCCAGCACCAGCGGCCCCCAGATTGGAGATACAAACCAGCAGGGAGGCTGGCATCCAGCAGCTGCAAGCCCCGCCTTGGGGGCGCTGGGGCTGTGAGGGGCTGGATCTGAGACACAAACCAGCAGGGAGGCCAGCACTCAGCAGCCCCAAGCCCCGCCACCGCAGACCTGGGGCTGGGGGGCACGAGCGGGGATGGACTGGAGATACAAACCCGCAGGCCTGGCACCCAGCAGCCCCAAGGCCCGATGCGTAGGCGCTGGGGCTGCTGGGGGGGAAGGGGGGCGTGGCGGGCGGGGGCAGCTGAGACACAAACCCACAAGAAACCTGTGGAAAGGGAGATAAACTCATAACTTTATCTCCCTTTCCTCAAGATGAGAAAACTGCCCCTGGATTATTTAGTGATGTGGCCCACACCTTTCTACGTACACAGGGTATGTTATGACCACTCCCAGAATGCCGTCTCCAGGGAGTAACCCACTGTGGCAAATCATCTGAGAGAGGAAACAAGCTTTTGTTGGGTTTATTCTGAAGGTCAGAGAACATGCCATCCCCCAACATATGCTTTATTGTTATATTGATGATCTTGAGCTGCAGATTCTTGAAAAACTGCAAGTGCATGCAGAGGATTTCACTGAAGTCTCCTGATCTGTCTAAAATTGGACCCCCCTAAAGGAGCTTAAATGTCATAGGTCCCCTTGATGGGAGAAGTGTCATCAGGCAGAGAAAACTGACTCCTGTCACAGGACGTAACACCCAAACTTTGTTACAAACTATTTCTCTGCACCCCCATTCATCTTTCCTAAAAATCATTTACTCTCCTCTAGGAGGCCTACATCTCCCGTTCCCTTTCCCTAGGAAGAGGGTATTTAAATCTGCATTCTAAGCCAGCTTGGGGAGTTATTCGTTTTTCCCTGAGATCTCCCACATATACATGAGGTTCACATGTTAATGAACTTTGGTTTTTCTCTTGGCGATCTGCCTTTCATTACAAGGGCCTCCACTAAGAACTCAGAAAGGTTGAGGAAAGCTATTTTTCTTCCTCCATAATTCTATCTCGGGAAATCAGTCCCCAGCTGAACAACGAGGCTGGCGCAGTGATGAGAGAGAATCGTGGATCGGCTGCCTCCTGCGTGCCCTCTGCTGGGGATTGAGCCCACAGCCCGAGCACGTGCTCTTGATTGGAATGGAATCTGGGACCTTTCAGCCTGCAGACCCATGCTCTATCCACCGAGCCAAACCAGACAGGACCAGAATTGCTTAATTGTTTCTGTTTCCCACAGTGTATTAATTCTCTCATTCGTTGATGAATACCTGGATTTCTTCTAACTTTGGGCTGTTGGTAATGGTGCTGCCGTGAACATGGGTTGCTCTTCATCCTGTCTTCCCACCGCTGACAACGTTACATCCCACCCGCAGGTCCCAAGGCACCATCACCCTACCTTCTGTTAATGCATGTGAAATGGTGTGCTGTCCTGGTTTTGGTTTGCGTGTGACTAAGGGTCAGTCATCTTTTCATATGCTTGTTGACCATTTGTGTATCCTCCTTGGAGAAATGTCTGTTTCTGTTCTGTGCCCATTTGGGGCTCAGTCCCTTGGACTCTGCAGGAGGGACCGTGCCTATGTGACCCCACGACTCCCTGCACTCTCATGGCGCCTGGTGCTCACGCGGGCTGGATTTCTTTCATTCCCCGGGGGCAGAAGGGGTGCTGGCTAGTTCCACGAGCCTTCCCCTCGCCCGGCTCTCCCCCCCTCTTTCTTTGCCAAGTGAGCCCTGCCGGTGTCGTTGCCCGTGTTCAGCTGAGCAGAGGATGTGCGGCCCTGACACCCGGGCCTGCGGAAGGCATTTCTTCTGCCCACAGTGGAGATTCAGCAGGCGTCTCACACTCTAACTGCCCGCTGGCCTTGAGGGGCAGGCACCTTGCACGGCGGGAGAGGTTTCTTTGTGATGGGCTCCATTGGCCAGGCAAAGGCCCAGGTGGCAGCTGACAGCCTCACCCTGCGCACCCCGACCTGAAAGGGTGCCCTGGGGTGTGGCCCGTCTGCTCGCAGCACGGTGTTCCCGGTGAGGGATTGCAGAGTCCCAGGCCTCGCCCCACAGTCAGAATCTGTGCTTGACGAGCTACTTAGGTGACGTGTGTGCTCGTCACAGTCTGGGAGGCTGGTCCAGAGCCGCCTCCGAGTGGGCACGGGGCTCGTGGCCACTAGCCAGACGCTGGAGACCCAGGTTTGCGCAGAAACCATCCAGTGCTCTTAGCAGCTTTATTTGGGACCGCAAAGACTTGAAACAGTGCAAATGTCCTTCGGTGTATGAAGAGCAAACAACTGCTTATTCACACCATGGAATACCGTTTTGCAAACAGAGAGAAATGAAATATTTCCACAGGCTCCAAACTCGAGGACTTTCAAAGGCCGAGAGAAGGAGCCTGCGTCCGAGGGGAAGGAGGCAGGAGAGCGTCCTCTGCTCTCTAAGTTTTGTGCGGGGGCCTGGGAGTCACCCCGAGGGAAGGCGGCTGCAGAGGGGAGAGGCAGCAGCTTTCTTTGCGTGGACGTGTGATGTCCACACAGCCTCTACACAGCAAGTGGAAACCCACGGAAGTGGCCAGGCAAAGGGATCGCCGCGTGGAGGAGGGATTAGACGAAGGAAGGGGGGGGCAGTGAAGTGAGAAAGGGACGGGGAGACACCCAGGAAAGCCGTGTTGCTGTGCCGATTCCTGGGTACCATTTGTCTGTGTGACACGGGTGGTTTCCTTCCTGTACAGAGAGGCTGCTCACAAGGGAGCGCCCCCTGGCGGCAGAAGGCGGGCGGAGAGTGCCTGGCTGCTGCTCCCTCTGATCATCCTGTGGGGTTCCATTTCTCCCCGGAGACACAGCTACAGTGGGGGAGGGAGGGGCCGGCAGAGGGAGAGAGAGCATAGAAGAGATTTTGGGGTGAAACCATTCTGTATATTGACTGTGGCTCGATGCCATGAATCTAGTCATGTGTTAAAACTCATGATCTGTACAGTAAAAGACAAGTTCATGAAAATGCAGACAAAACCAGAAACCCAGGCTTGAGTGAGTAATTGTGTGCACTTATCCCTTCACTCGTGTGTGACGGACTGCAGGGTAAATTCCCGGAGGCGGACTGTTGGTCACACCGGGGATGCGGCCGGTTGTCCTGTGTGGCTTTTGGCAGGGCCCCGCTGCCGAGCCCCCGCCTGTGCACACAGACGTCCCATCCCTCCTCGCCTGGCCTGGTTCGTGTGGTCAGCCTGGCGTCTGCTGGGGGAAGCAGCTTCCTTTTAAACGCTGGTCACCTTTGCTTCAGGGGCTGCCCACGGGCCTGAGTCACCCAGCGGGCCCTTGTGGGGAAAGGTGGCGCCAGCGGAGGCTCAGCCGCTTCGCCTCAGTCAAACTGAAGGACTCACTGCTTTCTGCCACCTGCCAGGGCATTCCGCGGGGCCCACGCTGCTCGCCGCTCAGGACGGGGCGAGGACAGCCCCAAGCCCGCCCCAGCTCCCACCACGCCTGCGTGAGCACTGCCAGGTGGCTCTGGGATTTGGGACCTCAGCAGCCCTGGACTGGAGTTCCCTGGTAAAATCCCCCCGGACATTCTTGGTCCTTCTTTTCTCATGCTTCCTCCAGACAGGCCTGGGTCACAGTGCACAGGGAGCTGAGGAAGAGGTCGAACCTCAGGACCCTGCCTGCACCGGACGAGGCCTCCTCGCTGCCTTTTTGCATTTAAGGAGCCAGCAGTCACGACACCGTTCTCTTCCCCAGTGAGGCCAGTCCACGGCTGTGAGGTGGGGCTTCCTCAGCACGCTTTTGGGGACCTGCGTCTGGCTCTGAAATTGAGGGGAGGATGAGCAAGGACAAGAACATATCTGCATTTCATTTCAACTCTCCGGCTCCCTTACTCAAAACCAGGAGCACTCAGGGAAAGGGAAGGACTAGAGGCTATAGTTTCTTAACCCTCAACATGGACGCAAAGGCCTGATGGTTCCTGGTGGGACTGTCTGTGCATTGAAGGGTCTTGAGCGGCCCTGCTCTCCATCCGCCAGGTGCCGGGTGCCCCAACCCATTCAGACCATCAGAACACAGCCTGGGGACCATCCAGGCAGAGGGGAGAGGGGCAGCAGCTGTTGCCCAGGTGTGAGGCCAGGGCAGGAGGGGGTGCCTGTGTGTGGGCTGTGGAAGTGCTAGAAGTGTCGATCACACGAGTGTTACTGGCCAGGGGACCTGGCCCAGGGGCTCTGCCTGGGGCTGGCCGGTAGTGTGTGGGGAAGATTTAGGGGACCTGGCCCAGGGGCTCTGCCTGGGGCTGGCCGGTAGTGTGTGGGGAAGATTTAGGGGACCTGGCCCAGGGGCTCTGCCTGGGGCTGGCCGGTAGTGTGTGGGGAAGATTTCACAACGCGAGTCTAGGTGCCTGTGAGGGAACCTTTATTAAAGCTGGGACAATCAGACAAGAAGGGGCTTAGCATAGAAGCAGCAACAGGAGAGCCAGGCTGGGCTACCTTAGGACCCTGGGAAGGCAGAGGAAAGGGGGCCTTCAGAGCAAGTTCAGGGGTCAGCCTAGGACGAGCTGCCAGTGGTTGCAAGCCTGATGGGGTCCGTTAGGGTTTAGGAGGTGCATGCTTGTGGGGGTAGGAGAAGGGAATATGGCGGGGTAGGGGGGGACTGCTCCTAGAGGAGACAATCTGGGTCCTCTGTCTTGAGGCAGGAGTCTTAGGGGAAGTCTCCAGGAGGGTTCTAACAGAATATTCACCAGCTTTCCAGGTGGGCTCCTCCAGGGCCCTGGTCCCCCCTGATTGGTCAGTGCCAGGGCCGAGGGTTGTCAGTCATCGCAGCTGATCCTGGTGTTGCCCACGTGGTGGTTTTGCTGCTTTTCTGGGCCTGGGGCTGAAATGCAACTGAAGCCTAGGTGTTACCTGTGGGGAGGGACCTTGTGTATCTGCTGTAAATCGCTCTCAGTGTGTTCAGCTCTGCCTCAGTTTCCCTGTTCCGCCTGTCCTGGCTCACTGGTCTGTCTCAGGAGCATTCATTCATTCATTCACCAAACTGGCCAAACTACCAGGTACTCCAGGTGCTGGGGATACAAGAGTGAAGGGCACAGACCTCCTGGAAGAGGAGGCAGAACAACAAATAAGTCCCTGGTCGGCTGTGCACTGTGTGAGG